>JAVHZZ010000343.1:0-75105 GCA_036250195.1 Mixophyes australis | reverse complement strand
TATAAAAATAAAAAAAATATATATATATAAATAAATATAAAAATAAGTAAAAAAAAAATAAGTATAAAAATAAGAATTTAAATAAGAATAAGTATAAAAATAAGAATAAATAAAAAAATAAGTATAAAAATAAAAATTAGTAAAAAAATAAGAATAAGTATAAAAATAAGTATAAAAATAAGATTAAGTATAAAAATAAGAATTAAAATAAGAATAAGTATAAAAATAAGTATAAAAATAAGAATAAGTATAAAAATAAGAATAAAAATAAGTATAAAAATAAGTAAAAAAATAAGAATAAGTATAAAAATAAGTATAAAAATAAGATTAAGTATAAAAATAAGAATTAAAATAAGAATAAGTATAAAAATAAGTATAAAAATAAGAAAAAGTATAAAAATAAGAATAAAAATAAGTATAAAAATAAGTAAAAAAATAAGAATAAGTATAAAAATAAGTATAAAAATAAGATTAAGTATAAAAATAAGAATTAAAATAAGAATAAGTATAAAAATAAGTATAAAAATAAGAATAAGTATAAAAATAAGTATAAAAATAAGAATAAGTATAAAAATAAGTATAAAAATAAGATTAAGTATAAAAATAAGTATAAAAATAAGTATAAAAATAAAAATAAGAATATGTATAAAAATAAAGAAAAAAATAAGTATAAAAATAAGTATAAAAATAAGAATAAGTATAAAAATAGGTATAAAAATAAAAATAATAATAAGTGTAAAAATAAGTATAAAAATAAGATTAAGTATAAAAATAAGTATAAAAATAAGAATAAGTATAAAAATAAGTATAAAAATAAGTATAAAAATAAAAATAAGAATATGTATAAAAATATATATAAAAATAAGAATAAGTAAAAAAAATTGTAAAAAAATAAGAATAAGTATAAAAATAAGTATAAAAATAAGAATAAGTATAAAAATAAGTATAAAAATAAGTATAAAAATAAAAATAAGAATATGTATAAAAATAAGTATAAAAATAAGAATACGTAAAAAAAATTGTAAAAAAATAAGAATAAGTCTAAAAATAAGTATAAAAATAAGTATAAAAATAAAAATAAGTATAAAAAAATAAGTATAAAAATAAGTATAAAAATAAGAATAAGTACAAAATTAAGTATAAAAATAAGTATTAAAATAAAAATAAGTATAAAAAAAATAAGTATAAAAATAAGAATTAAAATAAGAATAAATATAAAAATAAGTATAAAAATAAGAATAAGTATAAAAATAAGTATAAAAATAAGATTAAGTATAAAAATAAGAATTAAAATAAGAATAAGTATAAAATTAAGTATAAAAATAAGTATAAAAATAAAAATAAGTATAAAAAAAATAAGTATAAAAATAAGTATAAAAATAAGAATAAGTATAAAAATAAGTATAAAAATAAAAATAAGAATATGTATAAAAATATGTATAAAAATAAGAATAAGTAAAAAAAATTGTAAAAAAATAAGAATAAGTATAAAAATAAGTATAAAAATAAGAATAAGTATAAAAATAAGTATAAAAATAAGATTAAGTATAAAAATAAGAATTAAAATAAGAATAAGTATAAAAATAAGTATAAAAATAAGTATAAAAATAAAAATAAGAATAAGTATAAAAATAAGTATAAAAATAAAAATAAGAATATGTATAAAAATATGTATAAAAATAAGAATAAGTAAAAAAAATTGTAAAAAAATAAGAATAAGTATAAAAATAAGTATAAAAATAAGAATAAGTATAAAAATAAGTATAAAAATAAGATTAAGTATAAAAATAAGAATTAAAATAAGAATAAGTATAAAATTAAGTATAAAAATAAGTATAAAAATAAAAATAAGTATAAAAAAAATAAGTATAAAAATAAGTATAAAAATAAGAATAAGTATAAAAATAAGTATAAAAATAAAAATAAGAATATGTATAAAAATATGTATAAAAATAAGAATAAGTAAAAAAAATTGTAAAAAAATAAGAATAAGTATAAAAATAAGTATAAAAATAAGAATAAGTATAAAAATAAGTATAAAAATAAGAATTTAAATAAGAATAAGTATAAAAATAAGAATAAATAAAAAAATAAGTATAAAAATAAAAATTAGTAAAAAAATAAGAATAAGTATAAAAATAAGTATAAAAATAAGAATAAGTATAAAAATAAGAATAAAAATAAGTATAAAAATAAGAATAAAAATAAGAATAAGTATAAAAATAAGTATAAAAATAAGATTAAGTATTAAAATAAGTATAAAAATAGGTATAAAAATAAAAATAATAATAAGTGTAAAAATAAGTATAAAAATAAGATTAAGTATAAAAATAAGTATAAAAATAAGAATAAGTATAAAAATAAGTATAAAAATAAGTATAAAAATAAAAATAAGAATATGTATAAAAATATGTATAAAAATAAGAATAAGTAAAAAAAATTGTAAAAAAATAAGAATAAGTATAAAAATAAGTATAAAAATAAGAATAAGTATAAAAATAAGTATAAAAATAAGATTAAGTATAAAAATAAGAATTAAAATAAGAATAAGTATAAAAATAGGTATAAAAATAAAAATAATAATAAGTGTAAAAATAAGTATAAAAATAAGATTAAGTATAAAAATAAGTATAAAAATAAAAAAAATATATATATAAAAATAAGTATAAAAATAAGTATAAGAATAAGTATAAAAATAAGTATAAAAATAAAAATAAGAATATGTATAAAAATAAAGAAAAAAATAAGTATAAAAATAAGTATAAAAATAAGAATAAGTATAAAAATAGGTATAAAAATAAAAATAATAATAAGTGTAAAAATAAGTATAAAAATAAGATTAAGTATAAAAATAAGTATAAAAATAAGAATAAGTATAAAAATAAGTATAAAAATAAGTATAAAAATAAAAATAAGAATATGTATAAAAATATGTATAAAAATAAGAATAAGTAAAAAAAATTGTAAAAAAATAAGAATAAGTATAAAAATAAGTATAAAAATAAGAATAAGTATAAAAATAAGTATAAAAATAAGTATAAAAATAAAAATAAGAATATGTATAAAAATAAGTATAAAAATAAGAATACGTAAAAAAAATTGTAAAAAAATAAGAATAAGTCTAAAAATAAGTATAAAAATAAGTATAAAAATAAAAATAAGTATAAAAAAAATAAGTATAAAAATAAGTATAAAAATAAGAATAAGTATAAAATTAAGTATAAAAATAAGTATAAAAATAAAAATAAGTATAAAAAAAATAAGTATAAAAATAAGTATAAAAATAAGAATAAGTATAAAAATAAGTATAAAAATAAAAATAAGAATATGTATAAAAATATGTATAAAAATAAGAATAAGTAAAAAAAAATGTAAAAAAATAAGAATAAGTATAAAAATAAGTATAAAAATAAGAATAAGTATAAAAATAAGTATAAAAATAAGATTAAGTATAAAAATAAGAATTAAAATAAGAATAAGTATAAAATTAAGTATAAAAATAAGTATAAAAATAAAAATAAGTATAAAAAAAATAAGTATAAAAATAAGTATAAAAATAAGAATAAGTATAAAAATAAGTATAAAAATAAGATTAAGTATAAAAATAAGAATTAAAATAAGAATAAGTATAAAATTAAGTATAAAAATAAGTATAAAAATAAAAATAAGTATAAAAAAAATAAGTATAAAAATAAGTATAAAAATAAGAATAAGTATAAAAATAAGTATAAAAATAAAAATAAGAATATGTATAAAAATATGTATAAAAATAAGAATAAGTAAAAAAAATTGTAAAAAAATAAGAATAAGTATAAAAATAAGTATAAAAATAAGAATAAGTATAAAAATAAGTATAAAAATAAGATTAAGTATAAAAATAAGAATTAAAATAAGAATAAGTATAAAAATAGGTATAAAAATAAAAATAATAATAAGTGTAAAAATAAGTATAAAAATAAGAATAAGTATAAAAATAAAAATAAGTATAAAAAAAAATAAGTATAAAAATAAGAATTAAAATAAGAATAAATATAAAAATAAGTATAAAAATAAGAATAAGTATAAAAATAAGTATAAAAATAAGAATAAGTATAAAAATAAGTATAAAAATAAGATTAAGTATAAAAATAAGAATTAAAATAAGAATAAGTATAAAAATAAGTATAAAAATAAAAAAAATATATATATAAAAATAAGTATAAAAATAAGTATAAGAATAAGTATAAAAATAAGTATAAAAATAAAAATAAGAATATGTATAAAAATAAAGAAAAAAATAAGTATAAAAATAAGTATAAAAATAAGAATAAGTATAAAAATAGGTATAAAAATAAAAATAATAATAAGTGTAAAAATAAGTATAAAAATAAGATTAAGTATAAAAATAAGTATAAAAATAAAAAAAATATATATATAAAAATAAGTATAAAAATAAGTATAAGAATAAGTATAAAAATAAGTATAAAAATAAAAATAAGAATATGTATAAAAATAAAGAAAAAAATAAGTATAAAAATAAGTATAAAAATAAGAATAAGTATAAAAATAGGTATAAAAATAAAAATAATAATAAGTGTAAAAATAAGTATAAAAATAAGATTAAGTATAAAAATAAGTATAAAAATAAGAATAAGTATAAAAATAAGTATAAAAATAAGTATAAAAATAAAAATAAGAATATGTATAAAAATATGTATAAAAATAAGAATAAGTAAAAAAAATTGTAAAAAAATAAGAATAAGTATAAAAATAAGTATAAAAATAAGAATAAGTATAAAAATAAGTATAAAAATAAGTATAAAAATAAAAATAAGAATATGTATAAAAATAAGTATAAAAATAAGAATACGTAAAAAAAATTGTAAAAAAATAAGAATAAGTCTAAAAATAAGTATAAAAATAAGTATAAAAATAAAAATAAGTATAAAAAAAATAAGTATAAAAATAAGTATAAAAATAAGAATAAGTATAAAATTAAGTATAAAAATAAGTATAAAAATAAAAATAAGTATAAAAAAAATAAGTATAAAAATAAGTATAAAAATAAGAATAAGTATAAAAATAAGTATAAAAATAAAAATAAGAATATGTATAAAAATATGTATAAAAATAAGAATAAGTAAAAAAAAATGTAAAAAAATAAGAATAAGTATAAAAATAAGTATAAAAATAAGAATAAGTATAAAAATAAGTATAAAAATAAGATTAAGTATAAAAATAAGAATTAAAATAAGAATAAGTATAAAATTAAGTATAAAAATAAGTATAAAAATAAAAATAAGTATAAAAAAAATAAGTATAAAAATAAGTATAAAAATAAGAATAAGTATAAAAATAAGTATAAAAATAAGATTAAGTATAAAAATAAGAATTAAAATAAGAATAAGTATAAAATTAAGTATAAAAATAAGTATAAAAATAAAAATAAGTATAAAAAAAATAAGTATAAAAATAAGTATAAAAATAAGAATAAGTATAAAAATAAGTATAAAAATAAAAATAAGAATATGTATAAAAATATGTATAAAAATAAGAATAAGTAAAAAAAATTGTAAAAAAATAAGAATAAGTATAAAAATAAGTATAAAAATAAGAATAAGTATAAAAATAAGTATAAAAATAAGATTAAGTATAAAAATAAGAATTAAAATAAGAATAAGTATAAAAATAGGTATAAAAATAAAAATAATAATAAGTGTAAAAATAAGTATAAAAATAAGAATAAGTATAAAAATAAAAATAAGTATAAAAAAAAATAAGTATAAAAATAAGAATTAAAATAAGAATAAATATAAAAATAAGTATAAAAATAAGAATAAGTATAAAAATAAGTATAAAAATAAGAATAAGTATAAAAATAAGTATAAAAATAAGATTAAGTATAAAAATAAGAATTAAAATAAGAATAAGTATAAAAATAAGTATAAAAATAAGAATAAGTATAAAAATAAGAATAAAAATAAAAATAAGAATATGTATAAAAATAAAGAAAAAAATAAGTATAAAAATAAGAAAAAGTATAAAAATAGGTATAAAAATAAAAATAATAATAAGTGTAAAAATAAGTATAAAAATAAAAATAAGAATATGTATAAAAATAAGTATAAAAATAAGAATAAGTATAAAAATAAGTATAAAAATAAGATTAAGTATAAAAATAAGAATTAAAATAAGAATAAGTATAAAAATAAGTATAAAAATAAGAATAAGTATAAAAATAAGAATAAAAATAAAAATAAGAATATGTATAAAAATAAAGAAAAAAATAAGTATAAAAATAAGAAAAAGTATAAAAATAGGTATAAAAATAAAAATAATAATAAGTGTAAAAATAAGTATAAAAATAAAAATAAGAATATGCATAAAAATAAGTATAAAAATAAGAATAAGTAAAAAAAAATGTAAAAAAATAAGAATAAGTATAAAAATAGGTATAAAAATAAAAATAATAATAAGTGTAAAAATAAGTATAAAAATAAAAATAAGAATATGCATAAAAATAAGTATAAAAATAAGAATAAGTAAAAAAAAATTTAAAAAAATAAGAATAAGTATAAAAATAAGTATAAAAATAAGATTAAGTATAAAAATAAGTATAAAAATAAGAATAAGTATAAAAATAAGTATAAAAATAAGTATAAAAATAAAAATAAGAATATGTATAAAAATAAGTATAAAAATAAGAATAAGTAAAAAAAATTGTAAAAAAATAAGAATAAGTATAAAAATAAGTATAAAAATAAGATTAAGTATAAAAATAATTATAAAAATAAAAATAAGAATATGTATAAAAATAAAGAAAAAAATAAGTATAAAAATAAGAATTAAAATAAGAATAAATATAAAAATAAGTATAAAAATAAGAATAAGTATAAAAATAAGAATAAAAATAAACATAAGAATATGTAAAAAAATAAAGAAAAAAATAAGTATAAAAATAAGTATAAAAATAAGAATAAGTATAAAAATAGGTATAAAAATAAAAATAATAATAAGTGTAAAAATAAGTATAAAAATAAGAATAAGTATAAAAATAAAAATAAGTATAAAAAAAAATAAGTATAAAAATAAGAATTAAAATAAGAATAAATATAAAAATAAGTATAAAAATAAGAATAAGTATAAAAATAAGAATAAAAATAAAAATAAGAATATGTATAAAAATAAAGAAAAAAATAAGTATAAAAATAAGAAAATGTATAAAAATAGGTATAAAAATAAAAATAATAATAAGTGTAAAAATAAGTATAAAAATAAAAATAAGAATATGTATGAAAATAAGTATAAAAATAAGAATAAGTAAAAAAATTTGTAAAAAAAATAAGAATAAGTATAAAAATAAGTATAAAAATAAGATTAAGTATAAAAATAAGTATAAAAATAAAAAAAATATATATATATAAATAAATATAAAAATAAGTAAAAAAAAAATAAGTATAAAAATAAGAATTTAAATAAGAATAAGTATAAAAATAAGAATAAATAAAAAAATAAGTATAAAAATAAAAATTAGTAAAAAAATAAGAATAAGTATAAAAATAAGTATAAAAATAAGATTAAGTATAAAAATAAGAATTAAAATAAGAATAAGTATAAAAATAAGTATAAAAATAAGAATAAGTATAAAAATAAGAATAAAAATAAGTATAAAAATAAGTAAAAAAATAAGAATAAGTATAAAAATAAGTATAAAAATAAGATTAAGTATAAAAATAAGAATTAAAATAAGAATAAGTATAAAAATAAGTATAAAAATAAGAAAAAGTATAAAAATAAGAATAAAAATAAGTATAAAAATAAGTAAAAAAATAAGAATAAGTATAAAAATAAGTATAAAAATAAGATTAAGTATAAAAATAAGAATTAAAATAAGAATAAGTATAAAAATAAGTATAAAAATAAGAATAAGTATAAAAATAAGTATAAAAATAAGAATAAGTATAAAAATAAGTATAAAAATAAGATTAAGTATAAAAATAAGTATAAAAATAAGTATAAAAATAAAAATAAGAATATGTATAAAAATAAAGAAAAAAATAAGTATAAAAATAAGTATAAAAATAAGAATAAGTATAAAAATAGGTATAAAAATAAAAATAATAATAAGTGTAAAAATAAGTATAAAAATAAGATTAAGTATAAAAATAAGTATAAAAATAAGAATAAGTATAAAAATAAGTATAAAAATAAGTATAAAAATAAAAATAAGAATATGTATAAAAATATGTATAAAAATAAGAATAAGTAAAAAAAATTGTAAAAAAATAAGAATAAGTATAAAAATAAGTATAAAAATAAGAATAAGTATAAAAATAAGTATAAAAATAAGTATAAAAATAAAAATAAGAATATGTATAAAAATAAGTATAAAAATAAGAATACGTAAAAAAAATTGTAAAAAAATAAGAATAAGTCTAAAAATAAGTATAAAAATAAGTATAAAAATAAAAATAAGTATAAAAAAAATAAGTATAAAAATAAGTATAAAAATAAGAATAAGTACAAAATTAAGTATAAAAATAAGTATTAAAATAAAAATAAGTATAAAAAAAATAAGTATAAAAATAAGTATAAAAATAAGAATAAGTATAAAAATAATTATAAAAATAAAAATAAGAATATGTATAAAAATAAAGAAAAAAATAAGTATAAAAATAAGAATTAAAATAAGAATAAATATAAAAATAAGTATAAAAATAAGAATAAGTATAAAAATAAGTATAAAAATAAGATTAAGTATAAAAATAAGAATTAAAATAAGAATAAGTATAAAATTAAGTATAAAAATAAGTATAAAAATAAAAATAAGTATAAAAAAAATAAGTATAAAAATAAGTATAAAAATAAGAATAAGTATAAAAATAAGTATAAAAATAAAAATAAGAATATGTATAAAAATATGTATAAAAATAAGAATAAGTAAAAAAAATTGTAAAAAAATAAGAATAAGTATAAAAATAAGTATAAAAATAAGAATAAGTATAAAAATAAGTATAAAAATAAGATTAAGTATAAAAATAAGAATTAAAATAAGAATAAGTATAAAAATAAGTATAAAAATAAGTATAAAAATAAAAATAAGAATAAGTATAAAAATAAGTATAAAAATAAAAATAAGAATATGTATAAAAATATGTATAAAAATAAGAATAAGTAAAAAAAATTGTAAAAAAATAAGAATAAGTATAAAAATAAGTATAAAAATAAGAATAAGTATAAAAATAAGATTAAGTATAAAAATAAGAATTAAAATAAGAATAAGTATAAAAATAGGTATAAAAATAAAAATAATAATAAGTGTAAAAATAAGTATAAAAATAAGAATAAGTATAAAAATAAAAATAAGTATAAAAAAAAATAAGTATAAAAATAAGAATTAAAATAATAATAAATATAAAAATAAGTATAAAAATAAGAATAAGTATAAAAATAAGAATAAAAATAAAAATAAGAATATGTATAAAAATAAAAAAAAAAATAAGTATAAAAATAAGAAAATGTATAAAAATAGGTATAAAAATAAAAATAATAATAAGTGTAAAAATAAGTATAAAAATAAAAATAAGAATATGTATGAAAATAAGTATAAAAATAAGAATAAGTAAAAAAAATTGTAAAAAAAATAAGAATAAGTATAAAAATTAGTATAAAAATAAGTTTAAGTATAAAAATAAGTATAAAAATAAAAAAAATATATATATATAAATAAATATAAAAATAAGTAAAAAAAAAATAAGTATAAAAATAAGAATTAGTAAAAAAATAAGAATAAGTATAAAAATAAGTATAAAAATAAGAATAAGTATAAAAATAAGAATAAAAATAAGTATAAAAATAAGAATAAAAATAAGAATAAGTATAAAAATAAGTATAAAAATAAGATTAAGTATAAAAATAAGTATAAAAATAAAAAAAATATATATATAAAAATAAGTATAAAAATAAGTATAAGAATAAGTATAAAAATAAGTATAAAAATAAAAATAAGAATATGTATAAAAATAAAGAAAAAAATAAGTATAAAAATAAGTATAAAAATAAGAATAAGTATAAAAATAGGTATAAAAATAAAAATAATAATAAGTGTAAAAATAAGTATAAAAATAAGATTAAGTATAAAAATAAGTATAAAAATAAGAATAAGTATAAAAATAAGTATAAAAATAAGTATAAAAATAAAAATAAGAATATGTATAAAAATATGTATAAAAATAAGAATAAGTAAAAAAAATTGTAAAAAAATAAGATTAGGTATAAAAATAAGAATTAAAATAAGAATAAGTATAAAAATAGGTATAAAAATAAAAATAATAATAAGTGTAAAAATAAGTATAAAAATAAGAATAAGTATAAAAATAAAAATAAGTATAAAAAAAAATAAGTATAAAAATAAGAATTAAAATAAGAATAAATATAAAAATAAGTATAAAAATAAGAATAAGTATAAAAATAAGAATAAAAATAAAAATAAGAATATGTATAAAAATAAAAAAAAAAATAAGTATAAAAATAAGAAAATGTATAAAAATAGGTATAAAAATAAAAATAATAATAAGTGTAAAAATAAGTATAAAAATAAAAATAAGAATATGTATGAAAATAAGTATAAAAATAAGAATAAGTAAAAAAATTTGTAAAAAAAATAAGAATAAGTATAAAAATTAGTATAAAAATAAGTTTAAGTATAAAAATAAGAATAAAAATAAAAAAAATATATATATATAAATAAATATAAAAATAAGTAAAAAAAAAATAAGTATAAAAATAAGAATTTAAATAAGAATAAGTATAAAAATAAGAATAAATAAAAAAATAAGTATAAAAATAAAAATTAGTAAAAAAATAAGAATAAGTATAAAAATAAGTATAAAAATAAGAATAAGTATAAAAATAAGAATAAAAATAAGTATAAAAATAAGTAAAAAAATAAGAATAAGTATAAAAATAAGTATAAAAATAAGATTAAGTATAAAAATAAGAATAAAAATAAGAATAAGTATAAAAATAAGTATAAAAATAAGATTAAGTATAAAAATAAGTATAAAAATAAAAAAAATATATATATAAAAATAAGTATAAAAATAAGTATAAGAATAAGTATAAAAATAAGTATAAAAATAAAAATAAGAATATGTATAAAAATAAAGAAAAAAATAAGTATAAAAATAAGTATAAAAATAAGAATAAGTAAAAAAAATTGTAAAAAAATAAGAATAAGTATAAAAATAAGTATAAAAATAAGAATAAGTATAAAAATAAGAATTAAAATAAGAATAAGTATAAAAATAAGTATAAAAATAAAAATAAGAATATGTATAAAAATAAGTATAAAAATAAGAATACGTAAAAAAAATTGTAAAAAAATAAGAATAAGTCTAAAAATAAGTATAAAAATAAGTATAAAAATAAGAATAAGTATAAAAATAAGTATACAAATAAAAATAAGAATATGTATAAAAATATGTATAAAAATAAGAATAAGTAAAAAAAATTGTAAAAAAATAAGAATAAGTATAAAAATAAGTATAAAAATAAGAATAAGTATAAAAATAAGTATAAAAATAAGATTAAGTATAAAAATAAGTATAAAAATAAAAAAAATATATATATAAAAATAAGTATAAAAATAAGTATAAGAATAAGTATAAAAATAAGTATAAAAAAAAAAATAAGAATATGTATAAAAATAAAGAAAAAAATAAGTATAAAAATAAGTATAAAAATAAGAATAAGTATAAAAATAGGTATAAAAATAAAAATAATAATAAGTGTAAAAATAAGTATAAAAATAAGATTAAGTATAAAAATAAGTATAAAAATAAGAATAAGTATAAAAATAAGTATAAAAATAAGTATAAAAATAAAAATAAGAATATGTATAAAAATATGTATAAAAATAAGAATAAGTAAAAAAAATTGTAAAAAAATAAGAATAAGTATAAAAATAAGTATAAAAATAAGAATAAGTATAAAAATAAGTATAAAAATAAGTATAAAAATAAAAATAAGAATATGTATAAAAATAAGTATAAAAATAAGAATACGTAAAAAAAATTGTAAAAAAATAAGAATAAGTCTAAAAATAAGTATAAAAATAAGTATAAAAATAAAAATAAGTATAAAAAAAATAAGTATAAAAATAAGTATAAAAATAAGAATAAGTATAAAATTAAGTATAAAAATAAGTATAAAAATAAAAATAAGTATAAAAAAAATAAGTATAAAAATAAGTATAAAAATAAGATTAAGTATAAAAATAAGAATTAAAATAAGAATAAGTATAAAAATAGGTATAAAAATAAAAATAATAATAAGTGTAAAAATAAGTATAAAAATAAGAATAAGTATAAAAATAAAAATAAGTATAAAAAAAAATAAGTATAAAAATAAGAATTAAAATAAGAATAAATATAAAAATAAGTATAAAAATAAGAATAAGTATAAAAATAAGAATAAAAATAAAAATAAGAATATGTATAAAAATAAAAAAAAAATAAGTATAAAAATAAGAAAATGTATAAAAATAGGTATAAAAATAAAAATAATAATAAGTGTAAAAATAAGTATAAAAATAAAAATAAGAATATGTATGAAAATAAGTATAAAAATAAGAATAAGTAAAAAAAATTGTAAAAAAAATAAGAATAAGTATAAAAATTAGTATAAAAATAAGTTTAAGTATAAAAATAAGTATAAAAATAAAAAAAATATATATATATAAATAAATATAAAAATAAGTAAAAAAAAAATAAGTATAAAAATAAGAATTTAAATAAGAATAAGTATAAAAATAAGAATAAATAAAAAAATAAGTATAAAAATAAAAATTAGTAAAAAAATAAGAATAAGTATAAAAATAAGTATAAAAATAAGAATAAGTATAAAAATAAGAATAAAAATAAGTATAAAAATAAGAATAAAAATAAGAATAAGTATAAAAATAAGTATAAAAATAAGATTAAGTATAAAAATAAGTATAAAAATAAAAAAAATATATATATAAAAATAAGTATAAAAATAAGTATAAGAATAAGTATAAAAATAAGTATAAAAATAAAAATAAGAATATGTATAAAAATATGTATAAAAATAAGAATAAGTAAAAAAAATTGTAAAAAAATAAGAATAAGTATAAAAATAAGTATAAAAATAAGAATAAGTATAAAAATAAGTATAAAAATAAGATTAAGTATAAAAATAAGAATTAAAATAAGAATAAGTATAAAAATAGGTATAAAAATAAAAATAATAATAAGTGTAAAAATAAGTATAAAAATAAGATTAAGTATAAAAATAAGTATAAAAATAAAAAAAATATATATATAAAAATAAGTATAAAAATAAGTATAAAAATAAGTATAAGAATAAGTATAAAAATAAGTATAAAAATAAGAATATGTATAAAAATAAAGAAAAAAATAAGTATAAAAATAAGTATAAAAATAAGAATAAGTATAAAAATAGGTATAAAAATAAAAATAATAATAAGTGTAAAAATAAGTATAAAAATAAGATTAAGTATAAAAATAAGTATAAAAATAAGAATAAGTATAAAAATAAGTATAAAAATAAGTATAAAAATAAAAATAAGAATATGTATAAAAATATGTATAAAAATAAGAATAAGTAAAAAAAATTGTAAAAAAATAAGAATAAGTATAAAAATAAGTATAAAAATAAGAATAAGTATAAAAATAAGTATAAAAATAAGTATAAAAATAAAAATAAGAATATGTATAAAAATAAGTATAAAAATAAGAATACGTAAAAAAAATTGTAAAAAAATAAGAATAAGTCTAAAAATAAGTATAAAAATAAGTATAAAAATAAAAATAAGTATAAAAAAAATAAGTATAAAAATAAGTATAAAAATAAGAATAAGTATAAAATTAAGTATAAAAATAAGTATAAAAATAAAAATAAGTATAAAAAAAATAAGTATAAAAATAAGTATAAAAATAAGAATAAGTATAAAAATAAGTATAAAAATAAAAATAAGAATATGTATAAAAATATGTATAAAAATAAGAATAAGTAAAAAAAAATGTAAAAAAATAAGAATAAGTATAAAAATAAGTATAAAAATAAGAATAAGTATAAAAATAAGTATAAAAATAAGATTAAGTATAAAAATAAGAATTAAAATAAGAATAAGTATAAAATTAAGTATAAAAATAAGTATAAAAATAAAAATAAGTATAAAAAAAATAAGTATAAAAATAAGTATAAAAATAAGAATAAGTATAAAAATAAGTATAAAAATAAGATTAAGTATAAAAATAAGAATTAAAATAAGAATAAGTATAAAATTAAGTATAAAAATAAGTATAAAAATAAAAATAAGTATAAAAAAAATAAGTATAAAAATAAGTATAAAAATAAGAATAAGTATAAAAATAAGTATAAAAATAAAAATAAGAATATGTATAAAAATATGTATAAAAATAAGAATAAGTAAAAAAAATTGTAAAAAAATAAGAATAAGTATAAAAATAAGAATAAGTATAAAAATAAGTATAAAAATAAGATTAAGTATAAAAATAAGAATTAAAATAAGAATAAGTATAAAAATAGGTATAAAAATAAAAATAATAATAAGTGTAAAAATAAGTATAAAAATAAGAATAAGTATAAAAATAAAAATAAGTATAAAAAAAAATAAGTATAAAAATAAGAATTAAAATAAGAATAAATATAAAAATAAGTATAAAAATAAGAATAAGTATAAAAATAAGAATAAAAATAAAAATAAGAATATGTATAAAAATAAAAAAAAAATAAGTATAAAAATAAGAAAATGTATAAAAATAGGTATAAAAATAAAAATAATAATAAGTGTAAAAATAAGTATAAAAATAAAAATAAGAATATGTATGAAAATAAGTATAAAAATAAGAATAAGTAAAAAAAATTGTAAAAAAAATAAGAATAAGTATAAAAATTAGTATAAAAATAAGTTTAAGTATAAAAATAAGTATAAAAATAAAAAAAATATATATATATAAATAAATATAAAAATAAGTAAAAAAAAAATAAGTATAAAAATAAGAATTTAAATAAGAATAAGTATAAAAATAAGAATAAATAAAAAAATAAGTATAAAAATAAAAATTAGTAAAAAAATAAGAATAAGTATAAAAATAAGTATAAAAATAAGAATAAGTATAAAAATAAGAATAAAAATAAGTATAAAAATAAGAATAAAAATAAGAATAAGTATAAAAATAAGTATAAAAATAAGAATAAGTATAAAAATAGGTATAAAAATAAAAATAATAATAAGTGTAAAAATAAGTATAAAAATAAGATTAAGTATAAAAATAAGTATAAAAATAAGAATAAGTATAAAAATAAGTATAAAAATAAGTATAAAAATAAAAATAAGAATATGTATAAAAATATGTATAAAAATAAGAATAAGTAAAAAAAATTGTAAAAAAATAAGAATAAGTATAAAAATAAGTATAAAAATAAGAATAAGTATAAAAATAAGTATAAAAATAAGTATAAAAATAAAAATAAGAATATGTATAAAAATAAGTATAAAAATAAGAATACGTAAAAAAAATTGTAAAAAAATAAGAATAAGTCTAAAAATAAGTATAAAAATAAGTATAAAAATAAAAATAAGTATAAAAAAAATAAGTATAAAAATAAGTATAAAAATAAGAATAAGTATAAAATTAAGTATAAAAATAAGTATAAAAATAAAAATAAGTATAAAAAAAATAAGTATAAAAATAAGTATAAAAATAAGAATAAGTATAAAAATAAGTATAAAAATAAAAATAAGAATATGTATAAAAATATGTATAAAAATAAGAATAAGTAAAAAAAAATGTAAAAAAATAAGAATAAGTATAAAAATAAGTATAAAAATAAGAATAAGTATAAAAATAAGTATAAAAATAAGATTAAGTATAAAAATAAGAATTAAAATAAGAATAAGTATAAAATTAAGTATAAAAATAAGTATAAAAATAAAAATAAGTATAAAAAAAATAAGTATAAAAATAAGTATAAAAATAAGAATAAGTATAAAAATAAGTATAAAAATAAGATTAAGTATAAAAATAAGAATTAAAATAAGAATAAGTATAAAATTAAGTATAAAAATAAGTATAAAAATAAAAATAAGTATAAAAAAAATAAGTATAAAAATAAGTATAAAAATAAGAATAAGTATAAAAATAAGTATAAAAATAAAAATAAGAATATGTATAAAAATATGTATAAAAATAAGAATAAGTAAAAAAAATTGTAAAAAAATAAGAATAAGTATAAAAATAAGAATAAGTATAAAAATAAGTATAAAAATAAGATTAAGTATAAAAATAAGAATTAAAATAAGAATAAGTATAAAAATAGGTATAAAAATAAAAATAATAATAAGTGTAAAAATAAGTATAAAAATAAGAATAAGTATAAAAATAAAAATAAGTATAAAAAAAAATAAGTATAAAAATAAGAATTAAAATAAGAATAAATATAAAAATAAGTATAAAAATAAGAATAAGTATAAAAATAAGAATAAAAATAAAAATAAGAATATGTATAAAAATAAAAAAAAAATAAGTATAAAAATAAGAAAATGTATAAAAATAGGTATAAAAATAAAAATAATAATAAGTGTAAAAATAAGTATAAAAATAAAAATAAGAATATGTATGAAAATAAGTATAAAAATAAGAATAAGTAAAAAAAATTGTAAAAAAAATAAGAATAAGTATAAAAATTAGTATAAAAATAAGTTTAAGTATAAAAATAAGTATAAAAATAAAAAAAATATATATATATAAATAAATATAAAAATAAGTAAAAAAAAAATAAGTATAAAAATAAGAATTTAAATAAGAATAAGTATAAAAATAAGAATAAATAAAAAAATAAGTATAAAAATAAAAATTAGTAAAAAAATAAGAATAAGTATAAAAATAAGTATAAAAATAAGAATAAGTATAAAAATAAGAATAAAAATAAGTATAAAAATAAGAATAAAAATAAGAATAAGTATAAAAATAAGTATAAAAATAAGATTAAGTATAAAAATAAGTATAAAAATAAAAAAAATATATATATAAAAATAAGTATAAAAATAAGTATAAGAATAAGTATAAAAATAAGTATAAAAATAAAAATAAGAATATGTATAAAAATATGTATAAAAATAAGAATAAGTAAAAAAAATTGTAAAAAAATAAGAATAAGTATAAAAATAAGTATAAAAATAAGAATAAGTATAAAAATAAGTATAAAAATAAGATTAAGTATAAAAATAAGAATTAAAATAAGAATAAGTATAAAAATAGGTATAAAAATAAAAATAATAATAAGTGTAAAAATAAGTATAAAAATAAGATTAAGTATAAAAATAAGTATAAAAATAAAAAAAATATATATATAAAAATAAGTATAAAAATAAGTATAAAAATAAGTATAAGAATAAGTATAAAAATAAGTATAAAAATAAGAATATGTATAAAAATAAAGAAAAAAATAAGTATAAAAATAAGTATAAAAATAAGAATAAGTATAAAAATAGGTATAAAAATAAAAATAATAATAAGTGTAAAAATAAGTATAAAAATAAGATTAAGTATAAAAATAAGTATAAAAATAAGAATAAGTATAAAAATAAGTATAAAAATAAGTATAAAAATAAAAATAAGAATATGTATAAAAATATGTATAAAAATAAGAATAAGTAAAAAAAATTGTAAAAAAATAAGAATAAGTATAAAAATAAGTATAAAAATAAGAATAAGTATAAAAATAAGTATAAAAATAAGTATAAAAATAAAAATAAGAATATGTATAAAAATAAGTATAAAAATAAGAATACGTAAAAAAAATTGTAAAAAAATAAGAATAAGTCTAAAAATAAGTATAAAAATAAGTATAAAAATAAAAATAAGTATAAAAAAAATAAGTATAAAAATAAGTATAAAAATAAGAATAAGTATAAAATTAAGTATAAAAATAAGTATAAAAATAAAAATAAGTATAAAAAAAATAAGTATAAAAATAAGTATAAAAATAAGAATAAGTATAAAAATAAGTATAAAAATAAAAATAAGAATATGTATAAAAATATGTATAAAAATAAGAATAAGTAAAAAAAAATGTAAAAAAATAAGAATAAGTATAAAAATAAGTATAAAAATAAGAATAAGTATAAAAATAAGTATAAAAATAAGATTAAGTATAAAAATAAGAATTAAAATAAGAATAAGTATAAAATTAAGTATAAAAATAAGTATAAAAATAAAAATAAGTATAAAAAAAATAAGTATAAAAATAAGTATAAAAATAAGAATAAGTATAAAAATAAGTATAAAAATAAGATTAAGTATAAAAATAAGAATTAAAATAAGAATAAGTATAAAATTAAGTATAAAAATAAGTATAAAAATAAAAATAAGTATAAAAAAAATAAGTATAAAAATAAGTATAAAAATAAGAATAAGTATAAAAATAAGTATAAAAATAAAAATAAGAATATGTATAAAAATATGTATAAAAATAAGAATAAGTAAAAAAAATTGTAAAAAAATAAGAATAAGTATAAAAATAAGAATAAGTATAAAAATAAGTATAAAAATAAGATTAAGTATAAAAATAAGAATTAAAATAAGAATAAGTATAAAAATAGGTATAAAAATAAAAATAATAATAAGTGTAAAAATAAGTATAAAAATAAGAATAAGTATAAAAATAAAAATAAGTATAAAAAAAAATAAGTATAAAAATAAGAATTAAAATAAGAATAAATATAAAAATAAGTATAAAAATAAGAATAAGTATAAAAATAAGAATAAAAATAAAAATAAGAATATGTATAAAAATAAAAAAAAAATAAGTATAAAAATAAGAAAATGTATAAAAATAGGTATAAAAATAAAAATAATAATAAGTGTAAAAATAAGTATAAAAATAAAAATAAGAATATGTATGAAAATAAGTATAAAAATAAGAATAAGTAAAAAAAATTGTAAAAAAAATAAGAATAAGTATAAAAATTAGTATAAAAATAAGTTTAAGTATAAAAATAAGTATAAAAATAAAAAAAATATATATATATAAATAAATATAAAAATAAGTAAAAAAAAAATAAGTATAAAAATAAGAATTTAAATAAGAATAAGTATAAAAATAAGAATAAATAAAAAAATAAGTATAAAAATAAAAATTAGTAAAAAAATAAGAATAAGTATAAAAATAAGTATAAAAATAAGAATAAGTATAAAAATAAGAATAAAAATAAGTATAAAAATAAGAATAAAAATAAGAATAAGTATAAAAATAAGTATAAAAATAAGATTAAGTATAAAAATAAGTATAAAAAAAAAAAAAATATATATATAAAAATAAGTATAAAAATAAGTATAAGTAAAAAAAATTGTAAAAAAATAAGAATAAGTATAAAAATAAGTATAAAAATAAGAATAAGTATAAAAATAAGTATAAAAATAAGATTAAGTATAAAAATAAGAATTAAAATAAGAATAAGTATAAAAATAGGTATAAAAATAAAAATAATAATAAGTGTAAAAATAAGTATAAAAATAAGATTAAGTATAAAAATAAGTATAAAAATAAGAATAAGTATAAAAATAAGTATAAAAATAAGTATAAAAATAAAAATAAGAATATGTATAAAAATATGTATAAAAATAAGAATAAGTAAAAAAAATTGTAAAAAAATAAGAATAAGTATAAAAATAAGTATAAAAATAAGAATAAGTATAAAAATAAGTATAAAAAAAATAAGTATAAAAATAAGTATAAAAATAAGAATAAGTATAAAATTAAGTATAAAAATAAGTATAAAAATAAAAATAAGTATAAAAAAAATAAGTATAAAAATAAGTATAAAAATAAGAATAAGTATAAAAATAAGTATAAAAATAAAAATAAGAATATGTATAAAAATATGTATAAAAATAAGAATAAGTAAAAAAAAATGTAAAAAAATAAGAATAAGTATAAAAATAAGTATAAAAATAAGAATAAGTATAAAAATAAGTATAAAAATAAGATTAAGTATAAAAATAAGAATTAAAATAAGAATAAGTATAAAATTAAGTATAAAAATAAGTATAAAAATAAAAATAAGTATAAAAAAAATAAGTATAAAAATAAGTATAAAAATAAGAATAAGTATAAAAATAAGTATAAAAATAAGATTAAGTATAAAAATAAGAATTAAAATAAGAATAAGTATAAAATTAAGTATAAAAATAAGTATAAAAATAAAAATAAGTATAAAAAAAATAAGTATAAAAATAAGTATAAAAATAAGAATAAGTATAAAAATAAGTATAAAAATAAAAATAAGAATATGTATAAAAATATGTATAAAAATAAGAATAAGTAAAAAAAATTGTAAAAAAATAAGAATAAGTATAAAAATAAGTATAAAAATAAGAATAAGTATAAAAATAAGTATAAAAATAAGATTAAGTATAAAAATAAGAATTAAAATAAGAATAAGTATAAAAATAGGTATAAAAATAAAAATAATAATAAGTGTAAAAATAAGTATAAAAATAAGAATAAGTATAAAAATAAAAATAAGTATAAAAAAAAATAAGTATAAAAATAAGAATTAAAATAAGAATAAATATAAAAATAAGTATAAAAATAAGAATAAGTATAAAAATAAGTATAAAAATAAGAATAAGTATAAAAATAAGTATAAAAATAAGATTAAGTATAAAAATAAGAATTAAAATAAGAATAAGTATAAAAATAAGTATAAAAATAAGAATAAGTATAAAAATAAGAATAAAAATAAAAATAAGAATATGTATAAAAATAAAGAAAAAAATAAGTATAAAAATAAGAAAAAGTATAAAAATAGGTATAAAAATAAAAATAATAATAAGTGTAAAAATAAGTATAAAAATAAAAATAAGAATATGTATAAAAATAAGTATAAAAATAAGAATAAGTATAAAAATAAGTATAAAAATAAGATTAAGTATAAAAATAAGAATTAAAATAAGAATAAGTATAAAAATAAGTATAAAAATAAGAATAAGTATAAAAATAAGAATAAAAATAAAAATAAGAATATGTATAAAAATAAAGAAAAAAATAAGTATAAAAATAAGAAAAAGTATAAAAATAGGTATAAAAATAAAAATAATAATAAGTGTAAAAATAAGTATAAAAATAAAAATAAGAATATGCATAAAAATAAGTATAAAAATAAGAATAAGTAAAAAAAAATGTAAAAAAATAAGAATAAGTATAAAAATAGGTATAAAAATAAAAATAATAATAAGTGTAAAAATAAGTATAAAAATAAAAATAAGAATATGCATAAAAATAAGTATAAAAATAAGAATAAGTAAAAAAAAATTTAAAAAAATAAGAATAAGTATAAAAATAAGTATAAAAATAAGATTAAGTATAAAAATAAGTATAAAAATAAGAATAAGTATAAAAATAAGTATAAAAATAAAAATAAGAATATGTATAAAAATAAGTATAAAAATAAGAATAAGTAAAAAAAATTGTAAAAAAATAAGAATAAGTATAAAAATAAGTATAAAAATAAGATTAAGTATAAAAATAATTATAAAAATAAAAATAAGAATATGTATAAAAATAAAGAAAAAAATAAGTATAAAAATAAGAATTAAAATAAGAATAAATATAAAAATAAGTATAAAAATAAGAATAAGTATAAAAATAAGAATAAAAATAAACATAAGAATATGTAAAAAAATAAAGAAAAAAATAAGTATAAAAATAAGTATAAAAATAAGAATAAGTATAAAAATAGGTATAAAAATAAAAATAATAATAAGTGTAAAAATAAGTATAAAAATAAGAATAAGTATAAAAATAAAAATAAGTATAAAAAAAAATAAGTATAAAAATAAGAATTAAAATAAGAATAAATATAAAAATAAGTATAAAAATAAGAATAAGTATAAAAATAAGAATAAAAATAAAAATAAGAATATGTATAAAAATAAAGAAAAAAATAAGTATAAAAATAAGAAAATGTATAAAAATAGGTATAAAAATAAAAATAATAATAAGTGTAAAAATAAGTATAAAAATAAAAATAAGAATATGTATGAAAATAAGTATAAAAATAAGTATAAGAATAAGTATAAAAATAAGTATAAAAATAAAAATAAGAATATGTATAAAAATAAAGAAAAAAATAAGTATAAAAATAAGTATAAAAATAAGAATAAGTATAAAAATAGGTATAAAAATAAAAATAATAATAAGTGTAAAAATAAGTATAAAAATAAGATTAAGTATAAAAATAAGTATAAAAATAAGAATAAGTATAAAAATAAGTATAAAAATAAGTATAAAAATAAAAATAAGAATATGTATAAAAATATGTATAAAAATAAGAATAAGTAAAAAAAATTGTAAAAAAATAAGAATAAGTATAAAAATAAGTATAAAAATAAGAATAAGTATAAAAATAAGTATAAAAATAAGATTAAGTATAAAAATAAGAATTAAAATAAGAATAAGTATAAAAATAGGTATAAAAATAAAAATAATAATAAGTGTAAAAATAAGTATAAAAATAAGAATAAGTATAAAAATAAAAATAAGTATAAAAAAAAATAAGTATAAAAATAAGAATTAAAATAAGAATAAATATAAAAATAAGTATAAAAATAAGAATAAGTATAAAAATAAGAATAAAAATAAAAATAAGAATATGTATAAAAATATGTATAAAAATAAGAATAAGTAAAAAAAATTGTAAAAAAATAAGAATAAGTATAAAAATAAGTATAAAAATAAGAATAAGTATAAAAATAAGTATAAAAATAAGATTAAGTATAAAAATAAGAATTAAAATAAGAATAAGTATAAAAATAGGTATAAAAATAAAAATAATAATAAGTGTAAAAATAAGTATAAAAATAAGAATAAGTATAAAAATAAAAATAAGTATAAAAAAAAATAAGTATAAAAATAAGAATTAAAATAAGAATAAATATAAAAATAAGTATAAAAATAAGAATAAGTATAAAAATAAGAATAAAAATAAAAATAAGAATATGTATAAAAATAAAGAAAAAAATAAGTATAAAAATAAGAAAATGTATAAAAATAGGTATAAAAATAAAAATAATAATAAGTGTAAAAATAAGTATAAAAATAAAAATAAGAATATGTATGAAAATAAGTATAAAAATAAGAATAAGTAAAAAAATTTGTAAAAAAAATAAGAATAAGTATAAAAATAAGTATAAAAATAAGATTAAGTATAAAAATAAGTATAAAAATAAAAAAAATATATATATATAAATAAATATAAAAATAAGTAAAAAAAAAATAAGTATAAAAATAAGAATTTAAATAAGAATAAGTATAAAAATAAGAATAAATAAAAAAATAAGTATAAAAATAAAAATTAGTAAAAAAATAAGAATAAGTATAAAAATAAGTATAAAAATAAGATTAAGTATAAAAATAAGAATTAAAATAAGAATAAGTATAAAAATAAGTATAAAAATAAGAATAAGTATAAAAATAAGAATAAAAATAAGTATAAAAATAAGTAAAAAAATAAGAATAAGTATAAAAATAAGTATAAAAATAAGATTAAGTATAAAAATAAGAATTAAAATAAGAATAAGTATAAAAATAAGTATAAAAATAAGAAAAAGTATAAAAATAAGAATAAAAATAAGTATAAAAATAAGTAAAAAAATAAGAATAAGTATAAAAATAAGTATAAAAATAAGATTAAGTATAAAAATAAGAATTAAAATAAGAATAAGTATAAAAATAAGTATAAAAATAAGAATAAGTATAAAAATAAGTATAAAAATAAGAATAAGTATAAAAATAAGTATAAAAATAAGATTAAGTATAAAAATAAGTATAAAAATAAGTATAAAAATAAAAATAAGAATATGTATAAAAATAAAGAAAAAAATAAGTATAAAAATAAGTATAAAAATAAGAATAAGTATAAAAATAGGTATAAAAATAAAAATAATAATAAGTGTAAAAATAAGTATAAAAATAAGATTAAGTATAAAAATAAGTATAAAAATAAGAATAAGTATAAAAATAAGTATAAAAATAAGTATAAAAATAAAAATAAGAATATGTATAAAAATATATATAAAAATAAGAATAAGTAAAAAAAATTGTAAAAAAATAAGAATAAGTATAAAAATAAGTATAAAAATAAGAATAAGTATAAAAATAAGTATAAAAATAAGTATAAAAATAAAAATAAGAATATGTATAAAAATAAGTATAAAAATAAGAATACGTAAAAAAAATTGTAAAAAAATAAGAATAAGTCTAAAAATAAGTATAAAAATAAGTATAAAAATAAAAATAAGTATAAAAAAATAAGTATAAAAATAAGTATAAAAATAAGAATAAGTACAAAATTAAGTATAAAAATAAGTATTAAAATAAAAATAAGTATAAAAAAAATAAGTATAAAAATAAGAATTAAAATAAGAATAAATATAAAAATAAGTATAAAAATAAGAATAAGTATAAAAATAAGTATAAAAATAAGATTAAGTATAAAAATAAGAATTAAAATAAGAATAAGTATAAAATTAAGTATAAAAATAAGTATAAAAATAAAAATAAGTATAAAAAAAATAAGTATAAAAATAAGTATAAAAATAAGAATAAGTATAAAAATAAGTATAAAAATAAAAATAAGAATATGTATAAAAATATGTATAAAAATAAGAATAAGTAAAAAAAATTGTAAAAAAATAAGAATAAGTATAAAAATAAGTATAAAAATAAGAATAAGTATAAAAATAAGTATAAAAATAAGATTAAGTATAAAAATAAGAATTAAAATAAGAATAAGTATAAAAATAAGTATAAAAATAAGTATAAAAATAAAAATAAGAATAAGTATAAAAATAAGTATAAAAATAAAAATAAGAATATGTATAAAAATATGTATAAAAATAAGAATAAGTAAAAAAAATTGTAAAAAAATAAGAATAAGTATAAAAATAAGTATAAAAATAAGAATAAGTATAAAAATAAGTATAAAAATAAGATTAAGTATAAAAATAAGAATTAAAATAAGAATAAGTATAAAATTAAGTATAAAAATAAGTATAAAAATAAAAATAAGTATAAAAAAAATAAGTATAAAAATAAGTATAAAAATAAGAATAAGTATAAAAATAAGTATAAAAATAAAAATAAGAATATGTATAAAAATATGTATAAAAATAAGAATAAGTAAAAAAAATTGTAAAAAAATAAGAATAAGTATAAAAATAAGTATAAAAATAAGAATAAGTATAAAAATAAGTATAAAAATAAGAATTTAAATAAGAATAAGTATAAAAATAAGAATAAATAAAAAAATAAGTATAAAAATAAAAATTAGTAAAAAAATAAGAATAAGTATAAAAATAAGTATAAAAATAAGAATAAGTATAAAAATAAGAATAAAAATAAGTATAAAAATAAGAATAAAAATAAGAATAAGTATAAAAATAAGTATAAAAATAAGATTAAGTATTAAAATAAGTATAAAAATAGGTATAAAAATAAAAATAATAATAAGTGTAAAAATAAGTATAAAAATAAGATTAAGTATAAAAATAAGTATAAAAATAAGAATAAGTATAAAAATAAGTATAAAAATAAGTATAAAAATAAAAATAAGAATATGTATAAAAATATGTATAAAAATAAGAATAAGTAAAAAAAATTGTAAAAAAATAAGAATAAGTATAAAAATAAGTATAAAAATAAGAATAAGTATAAAAATAAGTATAAAAATAAGATTAAGTATAAAAATAAGAATTAAAATAAGAATAAGTATAAAAATAGGTATAAAAATAAAAATAATAATAAGTGTAAAAATAAGTATAAAAATAAGATTAAGTATAAAAATAAGTATAAAAATAAAAAAAATATATATATAAAAATAAGTATAAAAATAAGTATAAGAATAAGTATAAAAATAAGTATAAAAATAAAAATAAGAATATGTATAAAAATAAAGAAAAAAATAAGTATAAAAATAAGTATAAAAATAAGAATAAGTATAAAAATAGGTATAAAAATAAAAATAATAATAAGTGTAAAAATAAGTATAAAAATAAGATTAAGTATAAAAATAAGTATAAAAATAAGAATAAGTATAAAAATAAGTATAAAAATAAGTATAAAAATAAAAATAAGAATATGTATAAAAATATGTATAAAAATAAGAATAAGTAAAAAAAATTGTAAAAAAATAAGAATAAGTATAAAAATAAGTATAAAAATAAGAATAAGTATAAAAATAAGTATAAAAATAAGTATAAAAATAAAAATAAGAATATGTATAAAAATAAGTATAAAAATAAGAATACGTAAAAAAAATTGTAAAAAAATAAGAATAAGTCTAAAAATAAGTATAAAAATAAGTATAAAAATAAAAATAAGTATAAAAAAAATAAGTATAAAAATAAGTATAAAAATAAGAATAAGTATAAAATTAAGTATAAAAATAAGTATAAAAATAAAAATAAGTATAAAAAAAATAAGTATAAAAATAAGTATAAAAATAAGAATAAGTATAAAAATAAGTATAAAAATAAAAATAAGAATATGTATAAAAATATGTATAAAAATAAGAATAAGTAAAAAAAAATGTAAAAAAATAAGAATAAGTATAAAAATAAGTATAAAAATAAGAATAAGTATAAAAATAAGTATAAAAATAAGATTAAGTATAAAAATAAGAATTAAAATAAGAATAAGTATAAAATTAAGTATAAAAATAAGTATAAAAATAAAAATAAGTATAAAAAAAATAAGTATAAAAATAAGTATAAAAATAAGAATAAGTATAAAAATAAGTATAAAAATAAGATTAAGTATAAAAATAAGAATTAAAATAAGAATAAGTATAAAATTAAGTATAAAAATAAGTATAAAAATAAAAATAAGTATAAAAAAAATAAGTATAAAAATAAGTATAAAAATAAGAATAAGTATAAAAATAAGTATAAAAATAAAAATAAGAATATGTATAAAAATATGTATAAAAATAAGAATAAGTAAAAAAAATTGTAAAAAAATAAGAATAAGTATAAAAATAAGTATAAAAATAAGAATAAGTATAAAAATAAGTATAAAAATAAGATTAAGTATAAAAATAAGAATTAAAATAAGAATAAGTATAAAAATAGGTATAAAAATAAAAATAATAATAAGTGTAAAAATAAGTATAAAAATAAGAATAAGTATAAAAATAAAAATAAGTATAAAAAAAAATAAGTATAAAAATAAGAATTAAAATAAGAATAAATATAAAAATAAGTATAAAAATAAGAATAAGTATAAAAATAAGTATAAAAATAAGAATAAGTATAAAAATAAGTATAAAAATAAGATTAAGTATAAAAATAAGAATTAAAATAAGAATAAGTATAAAAATAAGTATAAAAATAAAAAAAATATATATATAAAAATAAGTATAAAAATAAGTATAAGAATAAGTATAAAAATAAGTATAAAAATAAAAATAAGAATATGTATAAAAATAAAGAAAAAAATAAGTATAAAAATAAGTATAAAAATAAGAATAAGTATAAAAATAGGTATAAAAATAAAAATAATAATAAGTGTAAAAATAAGTATAAAAATAAGATTAAGTATAAAAATAAGTATAAAAATAAGAATAAGTATAAAAATAAGTATAAAAATAAGTATAAAAATAAAAATAAGAATATGTATAAAAATATGTATAAAAATAAGAATAAGTAAAAAAAATTGTAAAAAAATAAGAATAAGTATAAAAATAAGTATAAAAATAAGAATAAGTATAAAAATAAGTATAAAAATAAGTATAAAAATAAAAATAAGAATATGTATAAAAATAAGTATAAAAATAAGAATACGTAAAAAAAATTGTAAAAAAATAAGAATAAGTCTAAAAATAAGTATAAAAATAAGTATAAAAATAAAAATAAGTATAAAAAAAATAAGTATAAAAATAAGTATAAAAATAAGAATAAGTATAAAATTAAGTATAAAAATAAGTATAAAAATAAAAATAAGTATAAAAAAAATAAGTATAAAAATAAGTATAAAAATAAGAATAAGTATAAAAATAAGTATAAAAATAAAAATAAGAATATGTATAAAAATATGTATAAAAATAAGAATAAGTAAAAAAAAATGTAAAAAAATAAGAATAAGTATAAAAATAAGTATAAAAATAAGAATAAGTATAAAAATAAGTATAAAAATAAGATTAAGTATAAAAATAAGAATTAAAATAAGAATAAGTATAAAATTAAGTATAAAAATAAGTATAAAAATAAAAATAAGTATAAAAAAAATAAGTATAAAAATAAGTATAAAAATAAGAATAAGTATAAAAATAAGTATAAAAATAAGATTAAGTATAAAAATAAGAATTAAAATAAGAATAAGTATAAAATTAAGTATAAAAATAAGTATAAAAATAAAAATAAGTATAAAAAAAATAAGTATAAAAATAAGTATAAAAATAAGAATAAGTATAAAAATAAGTATAAAAATAAAAATAAGAATATGTATAAAAATATGTATAAAAATAAGAATAAGTAAAAAAAATTGTAAAAAAATAAGAATAAGTATAAAAATAAGTATAAAAATAAGAATAAGTATAAAAATAAGTATAAAAATAAGATTAAGTATAAAAATAAGAATTAAAATAAGAATAAGTATAAAAATAGGTATAAAAATAAAAATAATAATAAGTGTAAAAATAAGTATAAAAATAAGAATAAGTATAAAAATAAAAATAAGTATAAAAAAAAATAAGTATAAAAATAAGAATTAAAATAAGAATAAATATAAAAATAAGTATAAAAATAAGAATAAGTATAAAAATAAGTATAAAAATAAGAATAAGTATAAAAATAAGTATAAAAATAAGATTAAGTATAAAAATAAGAATTAAAATAAGAATAAGTATAAAAATAAGTATAAAAATAAGAATAAGTATAAAAATAAGAATAAAAATAAAAATAAGAATATGTATAAAAATAAAGAAAAAAATAAGTATAAAAATAAGAAAAAGTATAAAAATAGGTATAAAAATAAAAATAATAATAAGTGTAAAAATAAGTATAAAAATAAAAATAAGAATATGTATAAAAATAAGTATAAAAATAAGAATAAGTATAAAAATAAGTATAAAAATAAGATTAAGTATAAAAATAAGAATTAAAATAAGAATAAGTATAAAAATAAGTATAAAAATAAGAATAAGTATAAAAATAAGAATAAAAATAAAAATAAGAATATGTATAAAAATAAAGAAAAAAATAAGTATAAAAATAAGAAAAAGTATAAAAATAGGTATAAAAATAAAAATAATAATAAGTGTAAAAATAAGTATAAAAATAAAAATAAGAATATGCATAAAAATAAGTATAAAAATAAGAATAAGTAAAAAAAAATGTAAAAAAATAAGAATAAGTATAAAAATAGGTATAAAAATAAAAATAATAATAAGTGTAAAAATAAGTATAAAAATAAAAATAAGAATATGCATAAAAATAAGTATAAAAATAAGAATAAGTAAAAAAAAATTTAAAAAAATAAGAATAAGTATAAAAATAAGTATAAAAATAAGATTAAGTATAAAAATAAGTATAAAAATAAGAATAAGTATAAAAATAAGTATAAAAATAAGTATAAAAATAAAAATAAGAATATGTATAAAAATAAGTATAAAAATAAGAATAAGTAAAAAAAATTGTAAAAAAATAAGAATAAGTATAAAAATAAGTATAAAAATAAGATTAAGTATAAAAATAATTATAAAAATAAAAATAAGAATATGTATAAAAATAAAGAAAAAAATAAGTATAAAAATAAGAATTAAAATAAGAATAAATATAAAAATAAGTATAAAAATAAGAATAAGTATAAAAATAAGAATAAAAATAAAAATAAGAATATGTATAAAAATAAAGAAAAAAATAAGTATAAAAATAAGAAAATGTATAAAAATAGGTATAAAAATAAAAATAATAATAAGTGTAAAAATAAGTATAAAAATAAAAATAAGAATATGTATGAAAATAAGTATAAAAATAAGAATAAGTAAAAAAATTTGTAAAAAAAATAAGAATAAGTATAAAAATAAGTATAAAAATAAGATTAAGTATAAAAATAAGTATAAAAATAAAAAAAATATATATATATAAATAAATATAAAAATAAGTAAAAAAAAAATAAGTATAAAAATAAGAATTTAAATAAGAATAAGTATAAAAATAAGAATAAATAAAAAAATAAGTATAAAAATAAAAATTAGTAAAAAAATAAGAATAAGTATAAAAATAAGTATAAAAATAAGATTAAGTATAAAAATAAGAATTAAAATAAGAATAAGTATAAAAATAAGTATAAAAATAAGAATAAGTATAAAAATAAGAATAAAAATAAGTATAAAAATAAGTAAAAAAATAAGAATAAGTATAAAAATAAGTATAAAAATAAGATTAAGTATAAAAATAAGAATTAAAATAAGAATAAGTATAAAAATAAGTATAAAAATAAGAAAAAGTATAAAAATAAGAATAAAAATAAGTATAAAAATAAGTAAAAAAATAAGAATAAGTATAAAAATAAGTATAAAAATAAGATTAAGTATAAAAATAAGAATTAAAATAAGAATAAGTATAAAAATAAGTATAAAAATAAGAATAAGTATAAAAATAAGTATAAAAATAAGAATAAGTATAAAAATAAGTATAAAAATAAGATTAAGTATAAAAATAAGTATAAAAATAAGTATAAAAATAAAAATAAGAATATGTATAAAAATAAAGAAAAAAATAAGTATAAAAATAAGTATAAAAATAAGAATAAGTATAAAAATAGGTATAAAAATAAAAATAATAATAAGTGTAAAAATAAGTATAAAAATAAGATTAAGTATAAAAATAAGTATAAAAATAAGAATAAGTATAAAAATAAGTATAAAAATAAGTATAAAAATAAAAATAAGAATATGTATAAAAATATGTATAAAAATAAGAATAAGTAAAAAAAATTGTAAAAAAATAAGAATAAGTATAAAAATAAGTATAAAAATAAGAATAAGTATAAAAATAAGTATAAAAATAAGTATAAAAATAAAAATAAGAATATGTATAAAAATAAGTATAAAAATAAGAATACGTAAAAAAAATTGTAAAAAAATAAGAATAAGTCTAAAAATAAGTATAAAAATAAGTATAAAAATAAAAATAAGTATAAAAAAAATAAGTATAAAAATAAGTATAAAAATAAGAATAAGTACAAAATTAAGTATAAAAATAAGTATTAAAATAAAAATAAGTATAAAAAAAATAAGTATAAAAATAAGTATAAAAATAAGAATAAGTATAAAAATAATTATAAAAATAAAAATAAGAATATGTATAAAAATAAAGAAAAAAATAAGTATAAAAATAAGAATTAAAATAAGAATAAATATAAAAATAAGTATAAAAATAAGAATAAGTATAAAAATAAGTATAAAAATAAGATTAAGTATAAAAATAAGAATTAAAATAAGAATAAGTATAAAATTAAGTATAAAAATAAGTATAAAAATAAAAATAAGTATAAAAAAAATAAGTATAAAAATAAGTATAAAAATAAGAATAAGTATAAAAATAAGTATAAAAATAAAAATAAGAATATGTATAAAAATATGTATAAAAATAAGAATAAGTAAAAAAAATTGTAAAAAAATAAGAATAAGTATAAAAATAAGTATAAAAATAAGAATAAGTATAAAAATAAGTATAAAAATAAGATTAAGTATAAAAATAAGAATTAAAATAAGAATAAGTATAAAAATAAGTATAAAAATAAGTATAAAAATAAAAATAAGAATAAGTATAAAAATAAGTATAAAAATAAAAATAAGAATATGTATAAAAATATGTATAAAAATAAGAATAAGTAAAAAAAATTGTAAAAAAATAAGAATAAGTATAAAAATAAGTATAAAAATAAGAATAAGTATAAAAATAAGATTAAGTATAAAAATAAGAATTAAAATAAGAATAAGTATAAAAATAGGTATAAAAATAAAAATAATAATAAGTGTAAAAATAAGTATAAAAATAAGAATAAGTATAAAAATAAAAATAAGTATAAAAAAAAATAAGTATAAAAATAAGAATTAAAATAATAATAAATATAAAAATAAGTATAAAAATAAGAATAAGTATAAAAATAAGAATAAAAATAAAAATAAGAATATGTATAAAAATAAAAAAAAAAATAAGTATAAAAATAAGAAAATGTATAAAAATAGGTATAAAAATAAAAATAATAATAAGTGTAAAAATAAGTATAAAAATAAAAATAAGAATATGTATGAAAATAAGTATAAAAATAAGAATAAGTAAAAAAAATTGTAAAAAAAATAAGAATAAGTATAAAAATTAGTATAAAAATAAGTTTAAGTATAAAAATAAGTATAAAAATAAAAAAAATATATATATATAAATAAATATAAAAATAAGTAAAAAAAAAATAAGTATAAAAATAAGAATTAGTAAAAAAATAAGAATAAGTATAAAAATAAGTATAAAAATAAGAATAAGTATAAAAATAAGAATAAAAATAAGTATAAAAATAAGAATAAAAATAAGAATAAGTATAAAAATAAGTATAAAAATAAGATTAAGTATAAAAATAAGTATAAAAATAAAAAAAATATATATATAAAAATAAGTATAAAAATAAGTATAAGAATAAGTATAAAAATAAGTATAAAAATAAAAATAAGAATATGTATAAAAATAAAGAAAAAAATAAGTATAAAAATAAGTATAAAAATAAGAATAAGTATAAAAATAGGTATAAAAATAAAAATAATAATAAGTGTAAAAATAAGTATAAAAATAAGATTAAGTATAAAAATAAGTATAAAAATAAGAATAAGTATAAAAATAAGTATAAAAATAAGTATAAAAATAAAAATAAGAATATGTATAAAAATATGTATAAAAATAAGAATAAGTAAAAAAAATTGTAAAAAAATAAGATTAGGTATAAAAATAAGAATTAAAATAAGAATAAGTATAAAAATAGGTATAAAAATAAAAATAATAATAAGTGTAAAAATAAGTATAAAAATAAGAATAAGTATAAAAATAAAAATAAGTATAAAAAAAAATAAGTATAAAAATAAGAATTAAAATAAGAATAAATATAAAAATAAGTATAAAAATAAGAATAAGTATAAAAATAAGAATAAAAATAAAAATAAGAATATGTATAAAAATAAAAAAAAAAATAAGTATAAAAATAAGAAAATGTATAAAAATAGGTATAAAAATAAAAATAATAATAAGTGTAAAAATAAGTATAAAAATAAAAATAAGAATATGTATGAAAATAAGTATAAAAATAAGAATAAGTAAAAAAATTTGTAAAAAAAATAAGAATAAGTATAAAAATTAGTATAAAAATAAGTTTAAGTATAAAAATAAGAATAAAAATAAAAAAAATATATATATATAAATAAATATAAAAATAAGTAAAAAAAAAATAAGTATAAAAATAAGAATTTAAATAAGAATAAGTATAAAAATAAGAATAAATAAAAAAATAAGTATAAAAATAAAAATTAGTAAAAAAATAAGAATAAGTATAAAAATAAGTATAAAAATAAGAATAAGTATAAAAATAAGAATAAAAATAAGTATAAAAATAAGTAAAAAAATAAGAATAAGTATAAAAATAAGTATAAAAATAAGATTAAGTATAAAAATAAGAATAAAAATAAGAATAAGTATAAAAATAAGTATAAAAATAAGATTAAGTATAAAAATAAGTATAAAAATAAAAAAAATATATATATAAAAATAAGTATAAAAATAAGTATAAGAATAAGTATAAAAATAAGTATAAAAATAAAAATAAGAATATGTATAAAAATAAAGAAAAAAATAAGTATAAAAATAAGTATAAAAATAAGAATAAGTATAAAAATAGGTATAAAAATAAAAATAATAATAAGTATAAAAATAAGTATAAAAATAAGAATAAGTAAAAAAAATTGTAAAAAAATAAGAATAAGTATAAAAATAAGTATAAAAATAAGAATAAGTATAAAAATAAGAATTAAAATAAGAATAAGTATAAAAATAAGTATAAAAATAAAAATAAGAATATGTATAAAAATAAGTATAAAAATAAGAATACGTAAAAAAAATTGTAAAAAAATAAGAATAAGTCTAAAAATAAGTATAAAAATAAGTATAAAAATAAGAATAAGTATAAAAATAAATATACAAATAAAAATAAGAATATGTATAAAAATATGTATAAAAATAAGAATAAGTAAAAAAAATTGTAAAAAAATAAGAATAAGTATAAAAATAAGTATAAAAATAAGAATAAGTATAAAAATAAGTATAAAAATAAGATTAAGTATAAAAATAAGTATAAAAATAAAAAAAATATATATATAAAAATAAGTATAAAAATAAGTATAAGAATAAGTATAAAAATAAGTATAAAAAAAAAAATAAGAATATGTATAAAAATAAAGAAAAAAATAAGTATAAAAATAAGTATAAAAATAAGAATAAGTATAAAAATAGGTATAAAAATAAAAATAATAATAAGTGTAAAAATAAGTATAAAAATAAGATTAAGTATAAAAATAAGTATAAAAATAAGAATAAGTATAAAAATAAGTATAAAAATAAGTATAAAAATAAAAATAAGAATATGTATAAAAATATGTATAAAAATAAGAATAAGTAAAAAAAATTGTAAAAAAATAAGAATAAGTATAAAAATAAGTATAAAAATAAGAATAAGTATAAAAATAAGTATAAAAATAAGTATAAAAATAAAAATAAGAATATGTATAAAAATAAGTATAAAAATAAGAATACGTAAAAAAAATTGTAAAAAAATAAGAATAAGTCTAAAAATAAGTATAAAAATAAGTATAAAAATAAAAATAAGTATAAAAAAAATAAGTATAAAAATAAGTATAAAAATAAGAATAAGTATAAAATTAAGTATAAAAATAAGTATAAAAATAAAAATAAGTATAAAAAAAATAAGTATAAAAATAAGTATAAAAATAAGAATAAGTATAAAAATAAGTATAAAAATAAAAATAAGAATATGTATAAAAATATGTATAAAAATAAGAATAAGTAAAAAAAAATGTAAAAAAATAAGAATAAGTATAAAAATAAGTATAAAAATAAGAATAAGTATAAAAATAAGTATAAAAATAAGATTAAGTATAAAAATAAGAATTAAAATAAGAATAAGTATAAAATTAAGTATAAAAATAAGTATAAAAATAAAAATAAGTATAAAAAAAATAAGTATAAAAATAAGTATAAAAATAAGAATAAGTATAAAAATAAGTATAAAAATAAGATTAAGTATAAAAATAAGAATTAAAATAAGAATAAGTATAAAATTAAGTATAAAAATAAGTATAAAAATAAAAATAAGTATAAAAAAAATAAGTATAAAAATAAGTATAAAAATAAGAATAAGTATAAAAATAAGTATAAAAATAAAAATAAGAATATGTATAAAAATATGTATAAAAATAAGAATAAGTAAAAAAAATTGTAAAAAAATAAGAATAAGTATAAAAATAAGAATAAGTATAAAAATAAGTATAAAAATAAGATTAAGTATAAAAATAAGAATTAAAATAAGAATAAGTATAAAAATAGGTATAAAAATAAAAATAATAATAAGTGTAAAAATAAGTATAAAAATAAGAATAAGTATAAAAATAAAAATAAGTATAAAAAAAAATAAGTATAAAAATAAGAATTAAAATAAGAATAAATATAAAAATAAGTATAAAAATAAGAATAAGTATAAAAATAAGAATAAAAATAAAAATAAGAATATGTATAAAAATAAAAAAAAAATAAGTATAAAAATAAGAAAATGTATAAAAATAGGTATAAAAATAAAAATAATAATAAGTGTAAAAATAAGTATAAAAATAAAAATAAGAATATGTATGAAAATAAGTATAAAAATAAGAATAAGTAAAAAAAATTGTAAAAAAAATAAGAATAAGTATAAAAATTAGTATAAAAATAAGTTTAAGTATAAAAATAAGTATAAAAATAAAAAAAATATATATATATAAATAAATATAAAAATAAGTAAAAAAAAAATAAGTATAAAAATAAGAATTTAAATAAGAATAAGTATAAAAATAAGAATAAATAAAAAAATAAGTATAAAAATAAAAATTAGTAAAAAAATAAGAATAAGTATAAAAATAAGTATAAAAATAAGAATAAGTATAAAAATAAGAATAAAAATAAGTATAAAAATAAGAATAAAAATAAGAATAAGTATAAAAATAAGTATAAAAATAAGATTAAGTATAAAAATAAGTATAAAAATAAAAAAAATATATATATAAAAATAAGTATAAAAATAAGTATAAGAATAAGTATAAAAATAAGTATAAAAATAAAAATAAGAATATGTATAAAAATATGTATAAAAATAAGAATAAGTAAAAAAAATTGTAAAAAAATAAGAATAAGTATAAAAATAAGTATAAAAATAAGAATAAGTATAAAAATAAGTATAAAAATAAGATTAAGTATAAAAATAAGAATTAAAATAAGAATAAGTATAAAAATAGGTATAAAAATAAAAATAATAATAAGTGTAAAAATAAGTATAAAAATAAGATTAAGTATAAAAATAAGTATAAAAATAAAAAAAATATATATATAAAAATAAGTATAAAAATAAGTATAAAAATAAGTATAAGAATAAGTATAAAAATAAGTATAAAAATAAGAATATGTATAAAAATAAAGAAAAAAATAAGTATAAAAATAAGTATAAAAATAAGAATAAGTATAAAAATAGGTATAAAAATAAAAATAATAATAAGTGTAAAAATAAGTATAAAAATAAGATTAAGTATAAAAATAAGTATAAAAATAAGAATAAGTATAAAAATAAGTATAAAAATAAGTATAAAAATAAAAATAAGAATATGTATAAAAATATGTATAAAAATAAGAATAAGTAAAAAAAATTGTAAAAAAATAAGAATAAGTATAAAAATAAGTATAAAAATAAGAATAAGTATAAAAATAAGTATAAAAATAAGTATAAAAATAAAAATAAGAATATGTATAAAAATAAGTATAAAAATAAGAATACGTAAAAAAAATTGTAAAAAAATAAGAATAAGTCTAAAAATAAGTATAAAAATAAGTATAAAAATAAAAATAAGTATAAAAAAAATAAGTATAAAAATAAGTATAAAAATAAGAATAAGTATAAAATTAAGTATAAAAATAAGTATAAAAATAAAAATAAGTATAAAAAAAATAAGTATAAAAATAAGTATAAAAATAAGAATAAGTATAAAAATAAGTATAAAAATAAAAATAAGAATATGTATAAAAATATGTATAAAAATAAGAATAAGTAAAAAAAAATGTAAAAAAATAAGAATAAGTATAAAAATAAGTATAAAAATAAGAATAAGTATAAAAATAAGTATAAAAATAAGATTAAGTATAAAAATAAGAATTAAAATAAGAATAAGTATAAAATTAAGTATAAAAATAAGTATAAAAATAAAAATAAGTATAAAAAAAATAAGTATAAAAATAAGTATAAAAATAAGAATAAGTATAAAAATAAGTATAAAAATAAGATTAAGTATAAAAATAAGAATTAAAATAAGAATAAGTATAAAATTAAGTATAAAAATAAGTATAAAAATAAAAATAAGTATAAAAAAAATAAGTATAAAAATAAGTATAAAAATAAGAATAAGTATAAAAATAAGTATAAAAATAAAAATAAGAATATGTATAAAAATATGTATAAAAATAAGAATAAGTAAAAAAAATTGTAAAAAAATAAGAATAAGTATAAAAATAAGAATAAGTATAAAAATAAGTATAAAAATAAGATTAAGTATAAAAATAAGAATTAAAATAAGAATAAGTATAAAAATAGGTATAAAAATAAAAATAATAATAAGTGTAAAAATAAGTATAAAAATAAGAATAAGTATAAAAATAAAAATAAGTATAAAAAAAAATAAGTATAAAAATAAGAATTAAAATAAGAATAAATATAAAAATAAGTATAAAAATAAGAATAAGTATAAAAATAAGAATAAAAATAAAAATAAGAATATGTATAAAAATAAAAAAAAAATAAGTATAAAAATAAGAAAATGTATAAAAATAGGTATAAAAATAAAAATAATAATAAGTGTAAAAATAAGTATAAAAATAAAAATAAGAATATGTATGAAAATAAGTATAAAAATAAGAATAAGTAAAAAAAATTGTAAAAAAAATAAGAATAAGTATAAAAATTAGTATAAAAATAAGTTTAAGTATAAAAATAAGTATAAAAATAAAAAAAATATATATATATAAATAAATATAAAAATAAGTAAAAAAAAAATAAGTATAAAAATAAGAATTTAAATAAGAATAAGTATAAAAATAAGAATAAATAAAAAAATAAGTATAAAAATAAAAATTAGTAAAAAAATAAGAATAAGTATAAAAATAAGTATAAAAATAAGAATAAGTATAAAAATAAGAATAAAAATAAGTATAAAAATAAGAATAAAAATAAGAATAAGTATAAAAATAAGTATAAAAATAAGATTAAGTATAAAAATAAGTATAAAAATAAAAAAAATATATATATAAAAATAAGTATAAAAATAAGTATAAGAATAAGTATAAAAATAAGTATAAAAATAAAAATAAGAATATGTATAAAAATATGTATAAAAATAAGAATAAGTAAAAAAAATTGTAAAAAAATAAGAATAAGTATAAAAATAAGTATAAAAATAAGAATAAGTATAAAAATAAGTATAAAAATAAGATTAAGTATAAAAATAAGAATTAAAATAAGAATAAGTATAAAAATAGGTATAAAAATAAAAATAATAATAAGTGTAAAAATAAGTATAAAAATAAGATTAAGTATAAAAATAAGTATAAAAATAAAAAAAATATATATATAAAAATAAGTATAAAAATAAGTATAAGAATAAGTATAAAAATAAGTATAAAAATAAGAATATGTATAAAAATAAAGAAAAAAATAAGTATAAAAATAAGTATAAAAATAAGAATAAGTATAAAAATAGGTATAAAAATAAAAATAATAATAAGTGTAAAAATAAGTATAAAAATAAGATTAAGTATAAAAATAAGTATAAAAATAAGAATAAGTATAAAAATAAGTATAAAAATAAGTATAAAAATAAAAATAAGAATATGTATAAAAATATGTATAAAAATAAGAATAAGTAAAAAAAATTGTAAAAAAATAAGAATAAGTATAAAAATAAGTATAAAAATAAGAATAAGTATAAAAATAAGTATAAAAATAAGTATAAAAATAAAAATAAGAATATGTATAAAAATAAGTATAAAAATAAGAATACGTAAAAAAAATTGTAAAAAAATAAGAATAAGTCTAAAAATAAGTATAAAAATAAGTATAAAAATAAAAATAAGTATAAAAAAAATAAGTATAAAAATAAGTATAAAAATAAGAATAAGTATAAAATTAAGTATAAAAATAAGTATAAAAATAAAAATAAGTATAAAAAAAATAAGTATAAAAATAAGTATAAAAATAAGAATAAGTATAAAAATAAGTATAAAAATAAAAATAAGAATATGTATAAAAATATGTATAAAAATAAGAATAAGTAAAAAAAAATGTAAAAAAATAAGAATAAGTATAAAAATAAGTATAAAAATAAGAATAAGTATAAAAATAAGTATAAAAATAAGATTAAGTATAAAAATAAGAATTAAAATAAGAATAAGTATAAAATTAAGTATAAAAATAAGTATAAAAATAAAAATAAGTATAAAAAAAATAAGTATAAAAATAAGTATAAAAATAAGAATAAGTATAAAAATAAGTATAAAAATAAGATTAAGTATAAAAATAAGAATTAAAATAAGAATAAGTATAAAATTAAGTATAAAAATAAGTATAAAAATAAAAATAAGTATAAAAAAAATAAGTATAAAAATAAGTATAAAAATAAGAATAAGTATAAAAATAAGTATAAAAATAAAAATAAGAATATGTATAAAAATATGTATAAAAATAAGAATAAGTAAAAAAAATTGTAAAAAAATAAGAATAAGTATAAAAATAAGTATAAAAATAAGAATAAGTATAAAAATAAGTATAAAAATAAGTATAAAAATAAAAATAAGTATAAAAAAAATAAGTATAAAAATAAGTATAAAAATAAGAATAAGTATAAAAATAAGTATAAAAATAAGATTAAGTATAAAAATAAGAATTAAAATAAGAATAAGTATAAAATTAAGTATAAAAATAAGTATAAAAATAAAAATAAGTATAAAAAAAATAAGTATAAAAATAAGTATAAAAATAAGAATAAGTATAAAAATAAGTATAAAAATAAAAATAAGAATATGTATAAAAATATGTATAAAAATAAGAATAAGTAAAAAAAATTGTAAAAAAATAAGAATAAGTATAAAAATAAGTATAAAAATAAGAATAAGTATAAAAATAAGTATAAAAATAAGATTAAGTATAAAAATAAGAATTAAAATAAGAATAAGTATAAAAATAGGTATAAAAATAAAAATAATAATAAGTGTAAAAATAAGTATAAAAATAAGAATAAGTATAAAAATAAAAATAAGTATAAAAAAAAATAAGTATAAAAATAAGAATTAAAATAAGAATAAATATAAAAATAAGTATAAAAATAAGAATAAGTATAAAAATAAGAATAAAAATAAAAATAAGAATATGTATAAAAATAAAAAAAAAATAAGTATAAAAATAAGAAAATATATAAAAATAGGTATAAAAATAAAAATAATAATAAGTGTAAAAATAAGTATAAAAATAAAAATAAGAATATGTATGAAAATAAGTATAAAAATAAGAATAAGTAAAAAAAATTGTAAAAAAAATAAGAATAAGTATAAAAATTAGTATAAAAATAAGTTTAAGTATAAAAATAAGTATAAAAATAAAAAAAATATATATATATAAATAAATATAAAAATAAGTAAAAAAAAAATAAGTATAAAAATAAGAATTTAAATAAGAATAAGTATAAAAATAAGAATAAATAAAAAAATAAGTATAAAAATAAAAATTAGTAAAAAAATAAGAATAAGTATAAAAATAAGTATAAAAATAAGAATAAGTATAAAAATAAGAATAAAAATAAGTATAAAAATAAGAATAAAAATAAGAATAAGTATAAAAATAAGTATAAAAATAAGATTAAGTATAAAAATAAGTATAAAAATAAAAAAAATATATATATAAAAATAAGTATAAAAATAAGTATAAGAATAAGTATAAAAATAAGTATAAAAATAAAAATAAGAATATGTATAAAAATATGTATAAAAATAAGAATAAGTAAAAAAAATTGTAAAAAAATAAGAATAAGTATAAAAATAAGTATAAAAATAAGAATAAGTATAAAAATAAGTATAAAAATAAGATTAAGTATAAAAATAAGAATTAAAATAAGAATAAGTATAAAAATAGGTATAAAAATAAAAATAATAATAAGTGTAAAAATAAGTATAAAAATAAGATTAAGTATAAAAATAAGTATAAAAATAAAAAAAATATATATATAAAAATAAGTATAAAAATAAGTATAAGAATAAGTATAAAAATAAGTATAAAAATAAAAATAAGAATATGTATAAAAATAAAGAAAAAAATAAGTATAAAAATAAGTATAAAAATAAGAATATGTATAAAAATATGTATAAAAATAAGAATAAGTAAAAAAAATTGTAAAAAAATAAGAATAAGTATAAAAATAAGTATAAAAATAAGAATAAGTATAAAAATAAGTATAAAAATAAGATTAAGTATAAAAATAAGAATTAAAATAAGAATAAGTATAAAAATAAGTATAAAAATAAGTATAAAAATAAAAATAAGAATAAGTATAAAAATAAGTATAAAAATAAAAATAAGAATATGTATAAAAATATGTATAAAAATAAGAATAAGTAAAAAAAATTGTAAAAAAATAAGAATAAGTATAAAAATAAGTATAAAAATAAGAATAAGTATAAAAATAAGATTAAGTATAAAAATAAGAATTAAAATAAGAATAAGTATAAAAATAGGTATAAAAATAAAAATAATAATAAGTGTAAAAATAAGTATAAAAATAAGAATAAGTATAAAAATAAAAATAAGTATAAAAAAAAATAAGTATAAAAATAAGAATTAAAATAATAATAAATATAAAAATAAGTATAAAAATAAGAATAAGTATAAAAATAAGAATAAAAATAAAAATAAGAATATGTATAAAAATAAAAAAAAAAATAAGTATAAAAATAAGAAAATGTATAAAAATAGGTATAAAAATAAAAATAATAATAAGTGTAAAAATAAGTATAAAAATAAAAATAAGAATATGTATGAAAATAAGTATAAAAATAAGAATAAGTAAAAAAAATTGTAAAAAAAATAAGAATAAGTATAAAAATTAGTATAAAAATAAGTTTAAGTATAAAAATAAGTATAAAAATAAAAAAAATATATATATATAAATAAATATAAAAATAAGTAAAAAAAAAATAAGTATAAAAATAAGAATTAGTAAAAAAATAAGAATAAGTATAAAAATAAGTATAAAAATAAGAATAAGTATAAAAATAAGAATAAAAATAAGTATAAAAATAAGAATAAAAATAAGAATAAGTATAAAAATAAGTATAAAAATAAGATTAAGTATAAAAATAAGTATAAAAATAAAAAAAATATATATATAAAAATAAGTATAAAAATAAGTATAAGAATAAGTATAAAAATAAGTATAAAAATAAAAATAAGAATATGTATAAAAATAAAGAAAAAAATAAGTATAAAAATAAGTATAAAAATAAGAATAAGTATAAAAATAGGTATAAAAATAAAAATAATAATAAGTGTAAAAATAAGTATAAAAATAAGATTAAGTATAAAAATAAGTATAAAAATAAGAATAAGTATAAAAATAAGTATAAAAATAAGTATAAAAATAAAAATAAGAATATGTATAAAAATATGTATAAAAATAAGAATAAGTAAAAAAAATTGTAAAAAAATAAGATTAGGTATAAAAATAAGAATTAAAATAAGAATAAGTATAAAAATAGGTATAAAAATAAAAATAATAATAAGTGTAAAAATAAGTATAAAAATAAGAATAAGTATAAAAATAAAAATAAGTATAAAAAAAAATAAGTATAAAAATAAGAATTAAAATAAGAATAAATATAAAAATAAGTATAAAAATAAGAATAAGTATAAAAATAAGAATAAAAATAAAAATAAGAATATGTATAAAAATTAAAAAAAAAATAAGTATAAAAATAAGAAAATGTATAAAAATAGGTATAAAAATAAAAATAATAATAAGTGTAAAAATAAGTATAAAAATAAAAATAAGAATATGTATGAAAATAAGTATAAAAATAAGAATAAGTAAAAAAATTTGTAAAAAAAATAAGAATAAGTATAAAAATTAGTATAAAAATAAGTTTAAGTATAAAAATAAGAATAAAAATAAAAAAAATATATATATATAAATAAATATAAAAATAAGTAAAAAAAAAATAAGTATAAAAATAAGAATTTAAATAAGAATAAGTATAAAAATAAGAATAAATAAAAAAATAAGTATAAAAATAAAAATTAGTAAAAAAATAAGAATAAGTATAAAAATAAGTATAAAAATAAGAATAAGTATAAAAATAAGAATAAAAATAAGTATAAAAATAAGTAAAAAAATAAGAATAAGTATAAAAATAAGTATAAAAATAAGATTAAGTATAAAAATAAGAATAAAAATAAGAATAAGTATAAAAATAAGTATAAAAATAAGATTAAGTATAAAAATAAGTATAAAAATAAAAAAAATATATATATAAAAATAAGTATAAAAATAAGTATAAGAATAAGTATAAAAATAAGTATAAAAATAAAAATAAGAATATGTATAAAAATAAAGAAAAAAATAAGTATAAAAATAAGTATAAAAATAAGAATAAGTATAAAAATAGGTATAAAAATAAAAATAATAATAAGTATAAAAATAAGTATAAAAATAAGAATAAGTAAAAAAAATTGTAAAAAAATAAGAATAAGTATAAAAATAAGTATAAAAATAAGAATAAGTATAAAAATAAGAATTAAAATAAGAATAAGTATAAAAATAAGTATAAAAATAAAAATAAGAATATGTATAAAAATAAGTATAAAAATAAGAATACGTAAAAAAAATTGTAAAAAAATAAGAATAAGTCTAAAAATAAGTATAAAAATAAGTATAAAAATAAGAATAAGTATAAAAATAAGTATACAAATAAAAATAAGAATATGTATAAAAATATGTATAAAAATAAGAATAAGTAAAAAAAATTGTAAAAAAATAAGAATAAGTATAAAAATAAGTATAAAAATAAGAATAAGTATAAAAATAAGTATAAAAATAAGATTAAGTATAAAAATAAGTATAAAAATAAAAAAAATATATATATAAAAATAAGTATAAAAATAAGTATAAGAATAAGTATAAAAATAAGTATAAAAAAAAAAATAAGAATATGTATAAAAATAAAGAAAAAAATAAGTATAAAAATAAGTATAAAAATAAGAATAAGTATAAAAATAGGTATAAAAATAAAAATAATAATAAGTGTAAAAATAAGTATAAAAATAAGATTAAGTATAAAAATAAGTATAAAAATAAGAATAAGTATAAAAATAAGTATAAAAATAAGTATAAAAATAAAAATAAGAATATGTATAAAAATATGTATAAAAATAAGAATAAGTAAAAAAAATTGTAAAAAAATAAGAATAAGTATAAAAATAAGTATAAAAATAAGAATAAGTATAAAAATAAGTATAAAAATAAGTATAAAAATAAAAATAAGAATATGTATAAAAATAAGTATAAAAATAAGAATACGTAAAAAAAATTGTAAAAAAATAAGAATAAGTCTAAAAATAAGTATAAAAATAAGTATAAAAATAAAAATAAGTATAAAAAAAATAAGTATAAAAATAAGAATAAGTATAAAATTAAGTATAAAAATAAGTATAAAAATAAAAATAAGTATAAAAAAATAAGTATAAAAATAAGTATAAAAATAAGAATAAGTATAAAAATAAGTATAAAAATAAAAATAAGAATATGTATAAAAATATGTATAAAAATAAGAATAAGTAAAAAAAATTGTAAAAAAATAAGAATAAGTATAAAAATAAGTATAAAAATAAGAATATGTATAAAAATAAGTATAAAAATAAGATTAAGTATAAAAATAAGAATTAAAATAAGAATAAGTATAAAATTAAGTATAAAAATAAGTATAAAAATAAAAATAAGTATAAAAAAAATAAGTATAAAAATAAGTATAAAAATAAGAATAAGTATAAAAATAAGTATAAAAATAAAAATAAGAATATGTATAAAAATATGTATAAAAATAAGAATAAGTAAAAAAAATTGTAAAAAAATAAGAATAAGTCTAAAAATAAGTATAAAAATAAGAATAAGTATAAAAATAAGATTAAGTATAAAAATAAGAATTAAAATAAGAATAAGTATAAAAATAGGTATAAAAATAAAAATAATAATAAGTGTAAAAATAAGTATAAAAATAAGAATAAGTATAAAAATAAAAATAAGTATAAAAAAAAATAAGTATAAAAATAAGAATTAAAATAAGAATAAATATAAAAATAAGTATAAAAATAAGAATAAGTATAAAAATAAGAATAAAAATAAAAATAAGAATATGTATAAAAATAAAAAAAAAAATAAGTATAAAAATAAGAAAATGTATAAAAATAGGTATAAAAATAAAAATAATAATAAGTGTAAAAATAAGTATAAAAATAAAAATAAGAATATGTATGAAAATAAGTATAAAAATAAGAATAAGTAAAAAAAATTGTAAAAAAAATAAGAATAAGTATAAAAATTAGTATAAAAATAAGTTTAAGTATAAAAATAAGTATAAAAATAAAAAAAATATATATATATAAATAAATATAAAAATAAGTAAAAAAAAAATAAGTATAAAAATAAGAATTTAAATAAGAATAAGTATAAAAATAAGAATAAATAAAAAAATAAGTATAAAAATAAAAATTAGTAAAAAAATAAGAATAAGTATAAAAATAAGTATAAAAATAAGAATAAGTATAAAAATAAGAATAAAAATAAGTATAAAAATAAGAATAAAAATAAGAATAAGTATAAAAATAAGTATAAAAATAAGATTAAGTATAAAAATAAGTATAAAAATAAAAAAAATATATATATAAAAATAAGTATAAAAATAAGTATAAGAATAAGTATAAAAATAAGTATAAAAATAAAAATAAGAATATGTATAAAAATAAAGAAAAAAATAAGTATAAAAATAAGTATAAAAATAAGAATAAGTATAAAAATAGGTATAAAAATAAAAATAATAATAAGTGTAAAAATAAGTATAAAAATAAGATTAAGTATAAAAATAAGTATAAAAATAAGAATAAGTATAAAAATAAGTATAAAAATAAGTATAAAAATAAAAATAAGAATATGTATAAAAATATGTATAAAAATAAGAATAAGTAAAAAAAATTGTAAAAAAATAAGAATAAGTATAAAAATAAGTATAAAAATAAGAATAAGTATAAAAATAAGTATAAAAATAAGATTAAGTATAAAAATAAGAATTAAAATAAGAATAAGTATAAAAATAGGTATAAAAATAAAAATAATAATAAGTGTAAAAATAAGTATAAAAATAAGATTAAGTATAAAAATAAGTATAAAAATAAAAAAAATATATATATAAAAATAAGTATAAAAATAAGTATAAGAATAAGTATAAAAATAAGTATAAGAATAAGTATAAAAATAAGTATAAAAATAAGAATAAGTATAAAAATAGGTATAAAAATAAAAATAATAATAAGTGTAAAAATAAGTATAAAAATAAGATTAAGTATAAAAATAAGTATAAAAATAAGAATAAGTATAAAAATAAGTATAAAAATAAGTATAAAAATAAAAATAAGAATATGTATAAAAATATGTATAAAAATAAGAATAAGTAAAAAAAATTGTAAAAAAATAAGAATAAGTATAAAAATAAGTATAAAAATAAGAATAAGTATAAAAATAAGTATAAAAATAAGTATAAAAATAAAAATAAGAATATGTATAAAAATAAGTATAAAAATAAGAATACGTAAAAAAAATTGTAAAAAAATAAGAATAAGTCTAAAAATAAGTATAAAAATAAGTATAAAAATAAAAATAAGTATAAAAAAAATAAGTATAAAAATAAGTATAAAAATAAGAATAAGTATAAAATTAAGTATAAAAATAAGTATAAAAATAAAAATAAGTATAAAAAAAATAAGTATAAAAATAAGTATAAAAATAAGAATAAGTATAAAAATAAGTATAAAAATAAAAATAAGAATATGTATAAAAATATGTATAAAAATAAGAATAAGTAAAAAAAAATGTAAAAAAATAAGAATAAGTATAAAAATAAGTATAAAAATAAGAATAAGTATAAAAATAAGTATAAAAATAAGATTAAGTATAAAAATAAGAATTAAAATAAGAATAAGTATAAAATTAAGTATAAAAATAAGTATAAAAATAAAAATAAGTATAAAAAAAATAAGTATAAAAATAAGTATAAAAATAAGAATAAGTATAAAAATAAGTATAAAAATAAGATTAAGTATAAAAATAAGAATTAAAATAAGAATAAGTATAAAATTAAGTATAAAAATAAGTATAAAAATAAAAATAAGTATAAAAAAAATAAGTATAAAAATAAGTATAAAAATAAGAATAAGTATAAAAATAAGTATAAAAATAAAAATAAGAATATGTATAAAAATATGTATAAAAATAAGAATAAGTAAAAAAAATTGTAAAAAAATAAGAATAAGTATAAAAATAAGAATAAGTATAAAAATAAGTATAAAAATAAGATTAAGTATAAAAATAAGAATTAAAATAAGAATAAGTATAAAAATAGGTATAAAAATAAAAATAATAATAAGTGTAAAAATAAGTATAAAAATAAGAATAAGTATAAAAATAAAAATAAGTATAAAAAAAAATAAGTATAAAAATAAGAATTAAAATAAGAATAAATATAAAAATAAGTATAAAAATAAGAATAAGTATAAAAATAAGAATAAAAATAAAAATAAGAATATGTATAAAAATAAAAAAAAAATAAGTATAAAAATAAGAAAATGTATAAAAATAGGTATAAAAATAAAAATAATAATAAGTGTAAAAATAAGTATAAAAATAAAAATAAGAATATGTATGAAAATAAGTATAAAAATAAGAATAAGTAAAAAAAATTGTAAAAAAAATAAGAATAAGTATAAAAATTAGTATAAAAATAAGTTTAAGTATAAAAATAAGTATAAAAATAAAAAATATATATATATATAAATAAATATAAAAATAAGTAAAAAAAAAATAAGTATAAAAATAAGAATTTAAATAAGAATAAGTATAAAAATAAGAATAAATAAAAAAATAAGTATAAAAATAAAAATTAGTAAAAAAATAAGAATAAGTATAAAAATAAGTATAAAAATAAGAATAAGTATAAAAATAAGAATAAAAATAAGTATAAAAATAAGAATAAAAATAAGAATAAGTATAAAAATAAGTATAAAAATAAGATTAAGTATAAAAATAAGTATAAAAATAAAAAAAATATATATATAAAAATAAGTATAAAAATAAGTATAAGAATAAGTATAAAAATAAGTATAAAAATAAAAATAAGAATATGTATAAAAATATGTATAAAAATAAGAATAAGTAAAAAAAATTGTAAAAAAATAAGAATAAGTATAAAAATAAGTATAAAAATAAGAATAAGTATAAAAATAAGTATAAAAATAAGATTAAGTATAAAAATAAGAATTAAAATAAGAATAAGTATAAAAATAGGTATAAAAATAAAAATAATAATAAGTGTAAAAATAAGTATAAAAATAAGATTAAGTATAAAAATAAGTATAAAAATAAAAAAAATATATATATAAAAATAAGTATAAAAATAAGTATAAAAATAAGTATAAGAATAAGTATAAAAATAAGTATAAAAATAAGAATATGTATAAAAATAAAGAAAAAAATAAGTATAAAAATAAGTATAAAAATAAGAATAAGTATAAAAATAGGTATAAAAATAAAAATAATAATAAGTGTAAAAATAAGTATAAAAATAAGATTAAGTATAAAAATAAGTATAAAAATAAGAATAAGTATAAAAATAAGTATAAAAATAAGTATAAAAATAAAAATAAGAATATGTATAAAAATATGTATAAAAATAAGAATAAGTAAAAAAAATTGTAAAAAAATAAGAATAAGTATAAAAATAAGTATAAAAATAAGAATAAGTATAAAAATAAGTATAAAAATAAGTATAAAAATAAAAATAAGAATATGTATAAAAATAAGTATAAAAATAAGAATACGTAAAAAAAATTGTAAAAAAATAAGAATAAGTCTAAAAATAAGTATAAAAATAAGTATAAAAATAAAAATAAGTATAAAAAAAATAAGTATAAAAATAAGTATAAAAATAAGAATAAGTATAAAATTAAGTATAAAAATAAGTATAAAAATAAAAATAAGTATAAAAAAAATAAGTATAAAAATAAGTATAAAAATAAGAATAAGTATAAAAATAAGTATAAAAATAAAAATAAGAATATGTATAAAAATATGTATAAAAATAAGAATAAGTAAAAAAAAATGTAAAAAAATAAGAATAAGTATAAAAATAAGTATAAAAATAAGAATAAGTATAAAAATAAGTATAAAAATAAGATTAAGTATAAAAATAAGAATTAAAATAAGAATAAGTATAAAATTAAGTATAAAAATAAGTATAAAAATAAAAATAAGTATAAAAAAAATAAGTATAAAAATAAGTATAAAAATAAGAATAAGTATAAAAATAAGTATAAAAATAAGATTAAGTATAAAAATAAGAATTAAAATAAGAATAAGTATAAAATTAAGTATAAAAATAAGTATAAAAATAAAAATAAGTATAAAAAAAATAAGTATAAAAATAAGTATAAAAATAAGAATAAGTATAAAAATAAGTATAAAAATAAAAATAAGAATATGTATAAAAATATGTATAAAAATAAGAATAAGTAAAAAAAATTGTAAAAAAATAAGAATAAGTATAAAAATAAGAATAAGTATAAAAATAAGTATAAAAATAAGATTAAGTATAAAAATAAGAATTAAAATAAGAATAAGTATAAAAATAGGTATAAAAATAAAAATAATAATAAGTGTAAAAATAAGTATAAAAATAAGAATAAGTATAAAAATAAAAATAAGTATAAAAAAAAATAAGTATAAAAATAAGAATTAAAATAAGAATAAATATAAAAATAAGTATAAAAATAAGAATAAGTATAAAAATAAGAATAAAAATAAAAATAAGAATATGTATAAAAATAAAAAAAAAAATAAGTATAAAAATAAGAAAATGTATAAAAATAGGTATAAAAATAAAAATAATAATAAGTGTAAAAATAAGTATAAAAATAAAAATAAGAATATGTATGAAAATAAGTATAAAAATAAGAATAAGTAAAAAAAATTGTAAAAAAAATAAGAATAAGTATAAAAATTAGTATAAAAATAAGTTTAAGTATAAAAATAAGTATAAAAATAAAAAAAATATATATATATAAATAAATATAAAAATAAGTAAAAAAAAAATAAGTATAAAAATAAGAATTTAAATAAGAATAAGTATAAAAATAAGAATAAATAAAAAAATAAGTATAAAAATAAAAATTAGTAAAAAAATAAGAATAAGTATAAAAATAAGTATAAAAATAAGAATAAGTATAAAAATAAGAATAAAAATAAGTATAAAAATAAGAATAAAAATAAGAATAAGTATAAAAATAAGTATAAAAATAAGATTAAGTATAAAAATAAGTATAAAAATAAAAAAAATATATATATAAAAATAAGTATAAAAATAAGTATAAGAATAAGTATAAAAATAAGTATAAAAATAAAAATAAGAATATGTATAAAAATATGTATAAAAATAAGAATAAGTAAAAAAAATTGTAAAAAAATAAGAATAAGTATAAAAATAAGTATAAAAATAAGAATAAGTATAAAAATAAGTATAAAAATAAGATTAAGTATAAAAATAAGAATTAAAATAAGAATAAGTATAAAAATAGGTATAAAAATAAAAATAATAATAAGTGTAAAAATAAGTATAAAAATAAGATTAAGTATAAAAATAAGTATAAAAATAAAAAAAATATATATATAAAAATAAGTATAAAAATAAGTATAAGAATAAGTATAAAAATAAGTATAAAAATAAGAATATGTATAAAAATAAAGAAAAAAATAAGTATAAAAATAAGTATAAAAATAAGAATAAGTATAAAAATAGGTATAAAAATAAAAATAATAATAAGTGTAAAAATAAGTATAAAAATAAGATTAAGTATAAAAATAAGTATAAAAATAAGAATAAGTATAAAAATAAGTATAAAAATAAGTATAAAAATAAAAATAAGAATATGTATAAAAATATGTATAAAAATAAGAATAAGTAAAAAAAATTGTAAAAAAATAAGAATAAGTATAAAAATAAGTATAAAAATAAGAATAAGTATAAAAATAAGTATAAAAATAAGTATAAAAATAAAAATAAGAATATGTATAAAAATAAGTATAAAAATAAGAATACGTAAAAAAAATTGTAAAAAAATAAGAATAAGTCTAAAAATAAGTATAAAAATAAGTATAAAAATAAAAATAAGTATAAAAAAAATAAGTATAAAAATAAGTATAAAAATAAGAATAAGTATAAAATTAAGTATAAAAATAAGTATAAAAATAAAAATAAGTATAAAAAAAATAAGTATAAAAATAAGTATAAAAATAAGAATAAGTATAAAAATAAGTATAAAAATAAAAATAAGAATATGTATAAAAATATGTATAAAAATAAGAATAAGTAAAAAAAAATGTAAAAAAATAAGAATAAGTATAAAAATAAGTATAAAAATAAGAATAAGTATAAAAATAAGTATAAAAATAAGATTAAGTATAAAAATAAGAATTAAAATAAGAATAAGTATAAAATTAAGTATAAAAATAAGTATAAAAATAAAAATAAGTATAAAAAAAATAAGTATAAAAATAAGTATAAAAATAAGAATAAGTATAAAAATAAGTATAAAAATAAGATTAAGTATAAAAATAAGAATTAAAATAAGAATAAGTATAAAATTAAGTATAAAAATAAGTATAAAAATAAAAATAAGTATAAAAAAAATAAGTATAAAAATAAGTATAAAAATAAGAATAAGTATAAAAATAAGTATAAAAATAAAAATAAGAATATGTATAAAAATATGTATAAAAATAAGAATAAGTAAAAAAAATTGTAAAAAAATAAGAATAAGTATAAAAATAAGTATAAAAATAAGAATAAGTATAAAAATAAGTATAAAAATAAGTATAAAAATAAAAATAAGTATAAAAAAAATAAGTATAAAAATAAGTATAAAAATAAGAATAAGTATAAAAATAAGTATAAAAATAAGATTAAGTATAAAAATAAGAATTAAAATAAGAATAAGTATAAAATTAAGTATAAAAATAAGTATAAAAATAAAAATAAGTATAAAAAAAATAAGTATAAAAATAAGTATAAAAATAAGAATAAGTATAAAAATAAGTATAAAAATAAAAATAAGAATATGTATAAAAATATGTATAAAAATAAGAATAAGTAAAAAAAATTGTAAAAAAATAAGAATAAGTATAAAAATAAGTATAAAAATAAGAATAAGTATAAAAATAAGTATAAAAATAAGATTAAGTATAAAAATAAGAATTAAAATAAGAATAAGTATAAAAATAGGTATAAAAATAAAAATAATAATAAGTGTAAAAATAAGTATAAAAATAAGAATAAGTATAAAAATAAAAATAAGTATAAAAAAAAATAAGTATAAAAATAAGAATTAAAATAAGAATAAATATAAAAATAAGTATAAAAATAAGAATAAGTATAAAAATAAGAATAAAAATAAAAATAAGAATATGTATAAAAATAAAAAAAAAATAAGTATAAAAATAAGAAAATATATAAAAATAGGTATAAAAATAAAAATAATAATAAGTGTAAAAATAAGTATAAAAATAAAAATAAGAATATGTATGAAAATAAGTATAAAAATAAGAATAAGTAAAAAAAATTGTAAAAAAAATAAGAATAAGTATAAAAATTAGTATAAAAATAAGTTTAAGTATAAAAATAAGTATAAAAATAAAAAAAATATATATATATAAATAAATATAAAAATAAGTAAAAAAAAAATAAGTATAAAAATAAGAATTTAAATAAGAATAAGTATAAAAATAAGAATAAATAAAAAAATAAGTATAAAAATAAAAATTAGTAAAAAAATAAGAATAAGTATAAAAATAAGTATAAAAATAAGAATAAGTATAAAAATAAGAATAAAAATAAGTATAAAAATAAGAATAAAAATAAGAATAAGTATAAAAATAAGTATAAAAATAAGATTAAGTATAAAAATAAGTATAAAAATAAAAAAAATATATATATAAAAATAAGTATAAAAATAAGTATAAGAATAAGTATAAAAATAAGTATAAAAATAAAAATAAGAATATGTATAAAAATATGTATAAAAATAAGAATAAGTAAAAAAAATTGTAAAAAAATAAGAATAAGTATAAAAATAAGTATAAAAATAAGAATAAGTATAAAAATAAGTATAAAAATAAGATTAAGTATAAAAATAAGAATTAAAATAAGAATAAGTATAAAAATAGGTATAAAAATAAAAATAATAATAAGTGTAAAAATAAGTATAAAAATAAGATTAAGTATAAAAATAAGTATAAAAATAAAAAAAATATATATATAAAAATAAGTATAAAAATAAGTATAAGAATAAGTATAAAAATAAGTATAAAAATAAAAATAAGAATATGTATAAAAATAAAGAAAAAAATAAGTATAAAAATAAGTATAAAAATAAGAATAAGTATAAAAATAGGTATAAAAATAAAAATAATAATAAGTGTAAAAATAAGTATAAAAATAAGATTAAGTATAAAAATAAGTATAAAAATAAGAATAAGTATAAAAATAAGTATAAAAATAAGTATAAAAATAAAAATAAGAATATGTATAAAAATATGTATAAAAATAAGAATAAGTAAAAAAAATTGTAAAAAAATAAGAATAAGTATAAAAATAAGTATAAAAATAAGAATAAGTATAAAAATAAGTATAAAAATAAGTATAAAAATAAAAATAAGAATATGTATAAAAATAAGTATAAAAATAAGAATACGTAAAAAAAATTGTAAAAAAATAAGAATAAGTCTAAAAATAAGTATAAAAATAAGTATAAAAATAAAAATAAGTATAAAAAAAATAAGTATAAAAATAAGTATAAAAATAAGAATAAGTATAAAATTAAGTATAAAAATAAGTATAAAAATAAAAATAAGTATAAAAAAAATAAGTATAAAAATAAGTATAAAAATAAGAATAAGTATAAAAATAAGTATAAAAATAAAAATAAGAATATGTATAAAAATATGTATAAAAATAAGAATAAGTAAAAAAAAATGTAGAAAAATAAGAATAAGTATAAAAATAAGTATAAAAATAAGAATAAGTATAAAAATAAGTATAAAAATAAGATTAAGTATAAAAATAAGAATTAAAATAAGAATAAGTATAAAATTAAGTATAAAAATAAGTATAAAAATAAAAATAAGTATAAAAAAAATAAGTATAAAAATAAGTATAAAAATAAGAATAAGTATAAAAATAAGTATAAAAATAAGATTAAGTATAAAAATAAGAATTAAAATAAGAATAAGTATAAAATTAAGTATAAAAATAAGTATAAAAATAAAAATAAGTATAAAAAAAATAAGTATAAAAATAAGTATAAAAATAAGAATAAGTATAAAAATAAGTATAAAAATAAAAATAAGAATATGTATAAAAATATGTATAAAAATAAGAATAAGTAAAAAAAATTGTAAAAAAATAAGAATAAGTATAAAAATAAGTATAAAAATAAGAATAAGTATAAAAATAAGTATAAAAATAAGATTAAGTATAAAAATAAGAATTAAAATAAGAATAAGTATAAAAATAGGTATAAAAATAAAAATAATAATAAGTGTAAAAATAAGTATAAAAATAAGAATAAGTATAAAAATAAAAATAAGTATAAAAAAAAATAAGTATAAAAATAAGAATTAAAATAAGAATAAATATAAAAATAAGTATAAAAATAAGAATAAGTATAAAAATAAGAATAAAAATAAAAATAAGAATATGTATAAAAATAAAAAAAAAATAAGTATAAAAATAAGAAAATATATAAAAATAGGTATAAAAATAAAAATAATAATAAGTGTAAAAATAAGTATAAAAATAAAAATAAGAATATGTATGAAAATAAGTATAAAAATAAGAATAAGTAAAAAAAATTGTAAAAAAAATAAGAATAAGTATAAAAATTAGTATAAAAATAAGTTTAAGTATAAAAATAAGTATAAAAATAAAAAAAATATATATATATAAATAAATATAAAAATAAGTAAAAAAAAAATAAGTATAAAAATAAGAATTTAAATAAGAATAAGTATAAAAATAAGAATAAATAAAAAAATAAGTATAAAAATAAAAATTAGTAAAAAAATAAGAATAAGTATAAAAATAAGTATAAAAATAAGAATAAGTATAAAAATAAGAATAAAAATAAGTATAAAAATAAGAATAAAAATAAGAATAAGTATAAAAATAAGTATAAAAATAAGATTAAGTATAAAAATAAGTATAAAAATAAAAAAAATATATATATAAAAATAAGTATAAAAATAAGTATAAGAATAAGTATAAAAATAAGTATAAAAATAAAAATAAGAATATGTATAAAAATATGTATAAAAATAAGAATAAGTAAAAAAAATTGTAAAAAAATAAGAATAAGTATAAAAATAAGTATAAAAATAAGAATAAGTATAAAAATAAGTATAAAAATAAGATTAAGTATAAAAATAAGAATTAAAATAAGAATAAGTATAAAAATAGGTATAAAAATAAAAATAATAATAAGTGTAAAAATAAGTATAAAAATAAGATTAAGTATAAAAATAAGTATAAAAATAAAAAAAATATATATATAAAAATAAGTATAAAAATAAGTATAAGAATAAGTATAAAAATAAGTATAAAAATAAAAATAAGAATATGTATAAAAATAAAGAAAAAAATAAGTATAAAAATAAGTATAAAAATAAGAATAAGTATAAAAATAGGTATAAAAATAAAAATAATAATAAGTGTAAAAATAAGTATAAAAATAAGATTAAGTATAAAAATAAGTATAAAAATAAGAATAAGTATAAAAATAAGTATAAAAATAAGTATAAAAATAAAAATAAGAATATGTATAAAAATATGTATAAAAATAAGAATAAGTAAAAAAAATTGTAAAAAAATAAGAATAAGTATAAAAATAAGTATAAAAATAAGAATAAGTATAAAAATAAGTATAAAAATAAGTATAAAAATAAAAATAAGAATATGTATAAAAATAAGTATAAAAATAAGAATACGTAAAAAAAATTGTAAAAAAATAAGAATAAGTCTAAAAATAAGTATAAAAATAAGTATAAAAATAAAAATAAGTATAAAAAAAATAAGTATAAAAATAAGTATAAAAATAAGAATAAGTATAAAATTAAGTATAAAAATAAGTATAAAAATAAAAATAAGTATAAAAAAAATAAGTATAAAAATAAGTATAAAAATAAGAATAAGTATAAAAATAAGTATAAAAATAAAAATAAGAATATGTATAAAAATATGTATAAAAATAAGAATAAGTAAAAAAAAATGTAAAAAAATAAGAATAAGTATAAAAATAAGAATAAGTATAAAAATAAGTATAAAAATAAGATTAAGTATAAAAATAAGAATTAAAATAAGAATAAGTATAAAATTAAGTATAAAAATAAGTATAAAAATAAAAATAAGTATAAAAAAAATAAGTATAAAAATAAGTATAAAAATAAGAATAAGTATAAAAATAAGTATAAAAATAAGATTAAGTATAAAAATAAGAATTAAAATAAGAATAAGTATAAAATTAAGTATAAAAATAAGTATAAAAATAAAAATAAGTATAAAAAAAATAAGTATAAAAATAAGTATAAAAATAAGAATAAGTATAAAAATAAGTATAAAAATAAAAATAAGAATATGTATAAAAATATGTATAAAAATAAGAATAAGTAAAAAAAATTGTAAAAAAATAAGAATAAGTATAAAAATAAGTATAAAAATAAGAATAAGTATAAAAATAAGTATAAAAATAAGATTAAGTATAAAAATAAGAATTAAAATAAGAATAAGTATAAAAATAGGTATAAAAATAAAAATAATAATAAGTGTAAAAATAAGTATAAAAATAAGAATAAGTATAAAAATAAAAATAAGTATAAAAAAAAATAAGTATAAAAATAAGAATTAAAATAAGAATAAATATAAAAATAAGTATAAAAATAAGAATAAGTATAAAAATAAGAATAAAAATAAAAATAAGAATATGTATAAAAATAAAAAAAAAAATAAGTATAAAAATAAGAAAATGTATAAAAATAGGTATAAAAATAAAAATAATAATAAGTGTAAAAATAAGTATAAAAATAAAAATAAGAATATGTATGAAAATAAGTATAAAAATAAGAATAAGTAAAAAAAATTGTAAAAAAAATAAGAATAAGTATAAAAATTAGTATAAAAATAAGTTTAAGTATAAAAATAAGTATAAAAATAAAAAAAAAATATATATATAAATAAATATAAAAATAAGTAAAAAAAAAATAAGTATAAAAATAAGAATTTAAATAAGAATAAGTATAAAAATAAGAATAAATAAAAAAATAAGTATAAAAATAAAAATTAGTAAAAAAATAAGAATAAGTATAAAAATAAGTATAAAAATAAGAATAAGTATAAAAATAAGAATAAAAATAAGTATAAAAATAAGAATAAAAATAAGAATAAGTATAAAAATAAGTATAAAAATAAGATTAAGTATAAAAATAAGTATAAAAATAAAAAAAATACTTATATAAAAATAAGTATAAAAATAAGTATAAGAATAAGTATAAAAATAAGTATAAAAATAAAAATAAGAATATGTATAAAAATAAAGAAAAAAATAAGTATAAAAATAAGTAAAAAAATAAGAATAAGTATAAAAATAGGTATAAAAATAAAAATAATAATAAGTGTAAAAATAAGTATAAAAATAAGATTAAGTATAAAAATAAGTATAAAAATAAGAATAAGTATAAAAATAAGTATAAAAATAAGTAAAAAAATAAAAATAAGAATATGTATAAAAATATGTATAAAAATAAGAATAAGTAAAAAAATAAGTATAAAAATAAGATTAAGTATAAAAATAAGAATTAAAATAAGAATAAGTATAAAAATAGGTATAAAAATAAAAATAATAATAAGTGTAAAAATAAGTATAAAAATAAGAATAAGTATAAAAATAAAAATAAGTATAAAAAAAAATAAGTATAAAAATAAGAATTAAAATAAGAATAAATATAAAAATAAGTATAAAAATAAGAATAAGTATAAAAATAAGAATAAAAATAAAAATAAGAATATGTATAAAAATAAAAAAAAAATAAGTATAAAAATAAGAAAATGTATAAAAATAGGTATAAAAATAAAAATAATAATAAGTGTAAAAATAAGTATAAAAATAAAAATAAGAATATGTATGAAAATAAGTATAAAAATAAGAATAAGTAAAAAAAATTGTAAAAAAAATAAGAATAAGTATAAAAATTAGTATAAAAATAAGTTTAAGTATAAAAATAAGTATAAAAATAAAAAAAATATATATATATAAATAAATATAAAAATAAGTAAAAAAAAAATAAGTATAAAAATAAGAATTTAAATAAGAATAAGTATAAAAATAAGAATAAATAAAAAAATAAGTATAAAAATAAAAATTAGTAAAAAAATAAGAATAAGTATAAAAATAAGTATAAAAATAAGAATAAGTATAAAAATAAGAATAAAAATAAGTATAAAAATAAGAATAAAAATAAGAATAAGTATAAAAATAAGTATAAAAATAAGATTAAGTATAAAAATAAGTATAAAAATAAAAAAAATATATATATAAAAATAAGTATAAAAATAAGTATAAGAATAAGTATAAAAATAAGTATAAAAATAAAAATAAGAATATGTATAAAAATATGTATAAAAATAAGAATAAGTAAAAAAAATTGTAAAAAAATAAGAATAAGTATAAAAATAAGTATAAAAATAAGAATAAGTATAAAAATAAGTATAAAAATAAGATTAAGTATAAAAATAAGAATTAAAATAAGAATAAGTATAAAAATAGGTATAAAAATAAAAATAATAATAAGTGTAAAAATAAGTATAAAAATAAGATTAAGTATAAAAATAAGTATAAAAATAAAAAAAATATATATATAAAAATAAGTATAAAAATAAGTATAAGAATAAGTATAAAAATAAGTATAAAAATAAAAATAAGAATATGTATAAAAATAAAGAAAAAAATAAGTATAAAAATAAGTATAAAAATAAGAATAAGTATAAAAATAGGTATAAAAATAAAAATAATAATAAGTGTAAAAATAAGTATAAAAATAAGATTAAGTATAAAAATAAGTATAAAAATAAGAATAAGTATAAAAATAAGTATAAAAATAAGTATAAAAATAAAAATAAGAATATGTATAAAAATATGTATAAAAATAAGAATAAGTAAAAAAAATTGTAAAAAAATAAGAATAAGTATAAAAATAAGTATAAAAATAAGAATAAGTATAAAAATAAGTATAAAAATAAGTATAAAAATAAAAATAAGAATATGTATAAAAATAAGTATAAAAATAAGAATACGTAAAAAAAATTGTAAAAAAATAAGAATAAGTCTAAAAATAAGTATAAAAATAAGTATAAAAATAAAAATAAGTATAAAAAAAATAAGTATAAAAATAAGTATAAAAATAAGAATAAGTATAAAATTAAGTATAAAAATAAGTATAAAAATAAAAATAAGTATAAAAAAAATAAGTATAAAAATAAGTATAAAAATAAGAATAAGTATAAAAATAAGTATAAAAATAAAAATAAGAATATGTATAAAAATATGTATAAAAATAAGAATAAGTAAAAAAAAATGTAAAAAAATAAGAATAAGTATAAAAATAAGTATAAAAATAAGAATAAGTATAAAAATAAGTATAAAAATAAGATTAAGTATAAAAATAAGAATTAAAATAAGAATAAGTATAAAATTAAGTATAAAAATAAGTATAAAAATAAAAATAAGTATAAAAAAAATAAGTATAAAAATAAGTATAAAAATAAGAATAAGTATAAAAATAAGTATAAAAATAAGATTAAGTATAAAAATAAGAATTAAAATAAGAATAAGTATAAAATTAAGTATAAAAATAAGTATAAAAATAAAAATAAGTATAAAAAAAATAAGTATAAAAATAAGTATAAAAATAAGAATAAGTATAAAAATAAGTATAAAAATAAAAATAAGAATATGTATAAAAATATGTATAAAAATAAGAATAAGTAAAAAAAATTGTAAAAAAATAAGAATAAGTATAAAAATAAGTATAAAAATAAGAATAAGTATAAAAATAAGTATAAAAATAAGATTAAGTATAAAAATAAGAATTAAAATAAGAATAAGTATAAAAATAGGTATAAAAATAAAAATAATAATAAGTGTAAAAATAAGTATAAAAATAAGAATAAGTATAAAAATAAAAATAAGTATAAAAAAAAATAAGTATAAAAATAAGAATTAAAATAAGAATAAATATAAAAATAAGTATAAAAATAAGAATAAGTATAAAAATAAGAATAAAAATAAAAATAAGAATATGTATAAAAATAAAAAAAAAATAAGTATAAAAATAAGAAAATATATAAAAATAGGTATAAAAATAAAAATAATAATAAGTGTAAAAATAAGTATAAAAATAAAAATAAGAATATGTATGAAAATAAGTATAAAAATAAGAATAAGTAAAAAAAATTGTAAAAAAAATAAGAATAAGTATAAAAATTAGTATAAAAATAAGTTTAAGTATAAAAATAAGTATAAAAATAAAAAAAATATATATATATAAATAAATATAAAAATAAGTAAAAAAAAAATAAGTATAAAAATAAGAATTTAAATAAGAATAAGTATAAAAATAAGAATAAATAAAAAAATAAGTATAAAAATAAAAATTAGTAAAAAAATAAGAATAAGTATAAAAATAAGTATAAAAATAAGAATAAGTATAAAAATAAGAATAAAAATAAGTATAAAAATAAGAATAAAAATAAGAATAAGTATAAAAATAAGTATAAAAATAAGATTAAGTATAAAAATAAGTATAAAAATAAAAAAAATATATATATAAAAATAAGTATAAAAATAAGTATAAGAATAAGTATAAAAATAAGTATAAAAATAAAAATAAGAATATGTATAAAAATATGTATAAAAATAAGAATAAGTAAAAAAAATTGTAAAAAAATAAGAATAAGTATAAAAATAAGTATAAAAATAAGAATAAGTATAAAAATAAGTATAAAAATAAGATTAAGTATAAAAATAAGTATAAAAATAAAAAAAATATATATATAAAAATAAGTATAAAAATAAGTATAAGAATAAGTATAAAAATAAGTATAAAAATAAAAATAAGAATATGTATAAAAATAAAGAAAAAAATAAGTATAAAAATAAGTATAAAAATAAGAATAAGTATAAAAATAGGTATAAAAATAAAAATAATAATAAGTGTAAAAATAAGTATAAAAATAAGATTAAGTATAAAAATAAGTATAAAAATAAGAATAAGTATAAAAATAAGTATAAAAATAAGTATAAAAATAAAAATAAGAATATGTATAAAAATATGTATAAAAATAAGAATAAGTAAAAAAAATTGTAAAAAAATAAGAATAAGTATAAAAATAAGTATAAAAATAAGAATAAGTATAAAAATAAGTATAAAAATAAGTATAAAAATAAAAATAAGAATATGTATAAAAATAAGTATAAAAATAAGAATACGTAAAAAAAATTGTAAAAAAATAAGAATAAGTCTAAAAATAAGTATAAAAATAAGTATAAAAATAAAAATAAGTATAAAAAAAATAAGTATAAAAATAAGTATAAAAATAAGAATAAGTATAAAATTAAGTATAAAAATAAGTATAAAAATAAAAATAAGTATAAAAAAAATAAGTATAAAAATAAGTATAAAAATAAGAATAAGTATAAAAATAAGTATAAAAATAAAAATAAGAATATGTATAAAAATATGTATAAAAATAAGAATAAGTAAAAAAAAATGTAAAAAAATAAGAATAAGTATAAAAATAAGAATAAGTATAAAAATAAGTATAAAAATAAGATTAAGTATAAAAATAAGAATTAAAATAAGAATAAGTATAAAATTAAGTATAAAAATAAGTATAAAAATAAAAATAAGTATAAAAAAAATAAGTATAAAAATAAGTATAAAAATAAGAATAAGTATAAAAATAAGTATAAAAATAAGATTAAGTATAAAAATAAGAATTAAAATAAGAATAAGTATAAAATTAAGTATAAAAATAAGTATAAAAATAAAAATAAGTATAAAAAAAATAAGTATAAAAATAAGTATAAAAATAAGAATAAGTATAAAAATAAGTATAAAAATAAAAATAAGAATATGTATAAAAATATGTATAAAAATAAGAATAAGTAAAAAAAATTGTAAAAAAATAAGAATAAGTATAAAAATAAGTATAAAAATAAGAATAAGTATAAAAATAAGTATAAAAAAAAAATAAGTATAAAAATAAGAATTAAAATAAGAATAAATATAAAAATAAGTATAAAAATAAGAATAAGTATAAAAATAAGAATAAAAATAAAAATAAGAATATGTATAAAAATAAAAAAAAAAATAAGTATAAAAATAAGAAAATGTATAAAAATAGGTATAAAAATAAAAATAATAATAAGTGTAAAAATAAGTATAAAAATAAAAATAAGAATATGTATGAAAATAAGTATAAAAATAAGAATAAGTAAAAAAAATTGTAAAAAAAATAAGAATAAGTATAAAAATTAGTATAAAAATAAGTTTAAGTATAAAAATAAGTATAAAAATAAAAAAAAAATATATATATAAATAAATATAAAAATAAGTAAAAAAAAAATAAGTATAAAAATAAGAATTTAAATAAGAATAAGTATAAAAATAAGAATAAATAAAAAAATAAGTATAAAAATAAAAATTAGTAAAAAAATAAGAATAAGTATAAAAATAAGTATAAAAATAAGAATAAGTATAAAAATAAGAATAAAAATAAGTATAAAAATAAGAATAAAAATAAGAATAAGTATAAAAATAAGTATAAAAATAAGATTAAGTATAAAAATAAGTATAAAAATAAAAAAAATATATATATAAAAATAAGTATAAAAATAAGTATAAGAATAAGTATAAAAATAAGTATAAAAATAAAAATAAGAATATGTATAAAAATAAAGAAAAAAATAAGTATAAAAATAAGATTAAGTATAAAAATAAGTATAAAAATAAGAATAAGTATAAAAATAAGTATAAAAATAAGTAAAAAAATAAAAATAAGAATATGTATAAAAATATGTATAAAAATAAGAATAAGTAAAAAAATAAGTATAAAAATAAGATTAAGTATAAAAATAAGAATTAAAATAAGAATAAGTATAAAAATAGGTATAAAAATAAAAATAATAATAAGTGTAAAAATAAGTATAAAAATAAGAATAAGTATAAAAATAAAAATAAGTATAAAAAAAAATAAGTATAAAAATAAGAATTAAAATAAGAATAAATATAAAAATAAGTATAAAAATAAGAATAAGTATAAAAATAAGAATAAAAATAAAAATAAGAATATGTATAAAAATAAAAAAAAAAATAAGTATAAAAATAAGAAAATGTATAAAAATAGGTATAAAAATAAAAATAATAATAAGTGTAAAAATAAGTATAAAAATAAAAATAAGAATATGTATGAAAATAAGTATAAAAATAAGAATAAGTAAAAAAATTTGTAAAAAAAATAAGAATAAGTATAAAAATTAGTATAAAAATAAGTTTAAGTATAAAAATAAGTATAAAAATAAAAAAAAAATATATATATAAATAAATATAAAAATAAGTAAAAAAAAAATAAGTATAAAAATAAGAATTTAAATAAGAATAAGTATAAAAATAAGAATAAATAAAAAAATAAGTATAAAAATAAAAATTAGTAAAAAAATAAGAATAAGTATAAAAATAAGTATAAAAATAAGAATAAGTATAAAAATAAGAATAAAAATAAGTATAAAAATAAGTAAAAAAATAAGAATAAGTATAAAAATAAGTATAAAAATAAGATTAAGTATAAAAATAAGAATAAAAATAAGAATAAGTATAAAAATAAGTATAAAAATAAGATTAAGTATAAAAATAAGTATAAAAATAAAAAAAATATATATATAAAAATAAGTATAAAAATAAGTATAAGAATAAGTATAAAAATAAGTATAAAAATAAAAATAAGAATATGTATAAAAATAAAGAAAAAAATAAGTATAAAAATAAGTATAAAAATAAGATTAAGTATAAAAATAAGTATAAAAATAAGAATAAGTATAAAAATAAGTATAAAAATAAGTATAAAAATAAAAATAAGAATATGTATAAAAATATGTATAAAAATAAGAATAAGTAAAAAAAATTGTAAAAAAATAAGAATAAGTATAAAAATAAGTATAAAAATAAGAATAAGTATAAAAATAAGTATAAAAATAAGTATAAAAATAAAAATAAGAATATGTATAAAAATAAGTATAAAAATAAGAATACGTAAAAAAAATTGTAAAAAAATAAGAATAAGTCTAAAAATAAGTCTAAAAATAAGTATAAAAATAAAAATAAGTATAAAAAAAATAAGTATAAAAATAAGAATAAGTATAAAATTAAGTATAAAAATAAGTATAAAAATAAAAATAAGTATAAAAAAAATAAGTATAAAAATAAGTATAAAAATAAGAATAAGTATAAAAATAAGTATAAAAATAAAAATAAGAATATGTATAAAAATATGTATAAAAATAAGAATAAGTAAAAAAAATTGTAAAAAAATAAGAATAAGTCTAAAAATAAGTATAAAAATAAAAATAAGTATAAAAAAAAATAAGTATAAAAATAAGAATTAAAATAAGAATAAATATAAAAATAAGTATAAAAATAAGAATAAGTATAAAAATAAGAATAAAAATAAAAATAAGAATATGTATAATAATAAAAAAAAAAATAAGTATAAAAATAAGAAAATGTATAAAAATAGGTATAAAAATAAAAATAATAATAAGTGTAAAAATAAGTATAAAAATAAAAATAAGAATATGTATGAAAATAAGTATAAAAATAAGAATAAGTAAAAAAAATTGTAAAAAAAATAAGAATAAGTATAAAAATTAGTATAAAAATAAGTTTAAGTATAAAAATAAGTATAAAAATAAAAAAAATATATATATATAAATAAATATAAAAATAAGTAAAAAAAAAATAAGTATAAAAATAAGAATTTAAATAAGAATAAGTATAAAAATAAGAATAAATAAAAAAATAAGTATAAAAATAAAAATTAGTAAAAAAATAAGAATAAGTATAAAAATAAGTATAAAAATAAGAATAAGTATAAAAATAAGAATAAAAATAAGTATAAAAATAAGAATAAAAATAAGAATAAGTATAAAAATAAGTATAAAAATAAGATTAAGTATAAAAATAAGTATAAAAATAAAAAAAATATATATATAAAAATAAGTATAAAAATAAGTATAAGAATAAGTATAAAAATAAGTATAAAAATAAAAATAAGAATATGTATAAAAATAAAGAAAAAAATAAGTATAAAAATAAGTATAAAAATAAGAATAAGTATAAAAATAGGTATAAAAATAAAAATAATAATAAGTGTAAAAATAAGTATAAAAATAAGATTAAGTATAAAAATAAGTATAAAAATAAGAATAAGTATAAAAATAAGTATAAAAATAAGATTAAGTATAAAAATAAGAATTAAAATAAGAATAAGTATAAAAATAGGTATAAAAATAAAAATAATAATAAGTGTAAAAATAAGTATAAAAATAAGATTAAGTATAAAAATAAGTATAAAAATAAAAAAAATATATATATAAAAATAAGTATAAAAATAAGTATAAGAATAAGTATAAAAATAAGTATAAAAATAAGAATATGTATAAAAATAAAGAAAAAAATAAGTATAAAAATAAGTATAAAAATAAGAATAAGTATAAAAATAGGTATAAAAATAAAAATAATAATAAGTGTAAAAATAAGTATAAAAATAAGATTAAGTATAAAAATAAGTATAAAAATAAGAATAAGTATAAAAATAAGTATAAAAATAAGTATAAAAATAAAAATAAGAATATGTATAAAAATATGTATAAAAATAAGAATAAGTAAAAAAAAATGTAAAAAAATAAGAATAAGTATAAAAATAAGTATAAAAATAAGAATAAGTATAAAAATAAGTATAAAAATAAGTATAAAAATAAAAATAAGAATATGTATAAAAATATGTATAAAAATAAGAATAAGTAAAAAAAATTGTAAAAAAATAAGAATAAGTATAAAAATAAGTATAAAAATAAGAATAAGTATAAAAATAAGTATAAAAATAAGTATAAAAATAAAAATAAGAATATGTATAAAAATAAGTATAAAAATAAGAATACGTAAAAAAAATTGTAAAAAAATAAGAATAAGTCTAAAAATAAGTATAAAAATAAGTATAAAAATAAAAATAAGTATAAAAAAAATAAGTATAAAAATAAGTATAAAAATAAGAATAAGTATAAAATTAAGTATAAAAATAAGTATAAAAATAAAAATAAGTATAAAAAAAATAAGTATAAAAATAAGTATAAAAATAAGAATAAGTATAAAAATAAGTATAAAAATAAAAATAAGAATATGTATAAAAATATGTATAAAAATAAGAATAAGTAAAAAAAAATGTAAAAAAATAAGAATAAGTATAAAAATAAGTATAAAAATAAGAATAAGTATAAAAATAAGTATAAAAATAAGATTAAGTATAAAAATAAGAATTAAAATAAGAATAAGTATAAAATTAAGTATAAAAATAAGTATAAAAATAAAAATAAGTATAAAAAAAATAAGTATAAAAATAAGTATAAAAATAAGAATAAGTATAAAAATAAGTATAAAAATAAGATTAAGTATAAAAATAAGAATTAAAATAAGAATAAGTATAAAATTAAGTATAAAAATAAGTATAAAAATAAAAATAAGTATAAAAAAAATAAGTATAAAAATAAGTATAAAAATAAGAATAAGTATAAAAATAAGTATAAAAATAAAAATAAGAATATGTATAAAAATATGTATAAAAATAAGAATAAGTAAAAAAAATTGTAAAAAAATAAGAATAAGTATAAAAATAAGTATAAAAATAAGAATAAGTATAAAAATAAGTATAAAAATAAGATTAAGTATAAAAATAAGAATTAAAATAAGAATAAGTATAAAAATAGGTATAAAAATAAAAATAATAATAAGTGTAAAAATAAGTATAAAAATAAGAATAAGTATAAAAATAAAAATAAGTATAAAAAAAAATAAGTATAAAAATAAGAATTAAAATAAGAATAAATATAAAAATAAGTATAAAAATAAGAATAAGTATAAAAATAAGAATAAAAATAAAAATAAGAATATGTATAAAAATAAAAAAAAAATAAGTATAAAAATAAGAAAATGTATAAAAATAGGTATAAAAATAAAAATAATAATAAGTGTAAAAATAAGTATAAAAATAAAAATAAGAATATGTATGAAAATAAGTATAAAAATAAGAATAAGTAAAAAAAATTGTAAAAAAAATAAGAATAAGTATAAAAATTAGTATAAAAATAAGTTTAAGTATAAAAATAAGTATAAAAATAAAAAAAATATATATATATAAATAAATATAAAAATAAGTAAAAAAAAAATAAGTATAAAAATAAGAATTTAAATAAGAATAAGTATAAAAATAAGAATAAATAAAGAAATAAGTATAAAAATAAAAATTAGTAAAAAAATAAGAATAAGTATAAAAATAAGTATAAAAATAAGAATAAGTATAAAAATAAGAATAAAAATAAGTATAAAAATAAGAATAAAAATAAGAATAAGTATAAAAATAAGTATAAAAATAAGATTAAGTATAAAAATAAGTATAAAAATAAAAAAAATATATATATAAAAATAAGTATAAAAATAAGTATAAGAATAAGTATAAAAATAAGTATAAAAATAAAAATAAGAATATGTATAAAAATATGTATAAAAATAAGAATAAGTAAAAAAAATTGTAAAAAAATAAGAATAAGTATAAAAATAAGTATAAAAATAAGAATAAGTATAAAAATAAGAATTAAAATAAGAATAAGTATAAAAATAAGAATTAAAATAAGAATAAGTATAAAATTAAGTATAAAAATAAGTATAAAAATAAAAATAAGTATAAAAAAAATAAGTATAAAAATAAGTATAAAAATAAGAATAAGTATAAAAATAAGTATAAAAATAAGATTAAGTATAAAAATAAGAATTAAAATAAGAATAAGTATAAAATTAAGTATAAAAATAAGTATAAAAATAAGTATAAAAAAAATAAGTATAAAAATAAGTATAAAAATAAGAATAAGTATAAAAATAAGTATAAAAATAAAAATAAGAATATGTATAAAAATATGTATAAAAATAAGAATAAGTAAAAAAAATTGTAAAAAAATAAGAATAAGTATAAAAATAAGTATAAAAATAAGAATAAGTATAAAAATAAGTATAAAAATAAGATTAAGTATAAAAATAAGAATTAAAATAAGAATAAGTATAAAAATAGGTATAAAAATAAAAATAATAATAAGTGTAAAAATAAGTATAAAAATAAGAATAAGTATAAAAATAAAAATAAGTATAAAAAAAAATAAGTATAAAAATAAGAATTAAAATAAGAATAAATATAAAAATAAGTATAAAAATAAGAATAAGTATAAAAATAAGAATAAAAATAAAAATAAGAATATGTATAAAAATAAAAAAAAAAATAAGTATAAAAATAAGAAAATGTATAAAAATAGGTATAAAAATAAAAATAATAATAAGTGTAAAAATAAGTATAAAAATAAAAATAAGAATATGTATGAAAATAAGTATAAAAATAAGAATAAGTAAAAAAAATTGTAAAAAAAATAAGAATAAGTATAAAAATTAGTATAAAAATAAGTTTAAGTATAAAAATAAGTATAAAAATAAAAAAAATATATATATATAAATAAATATAAAAATAAGTAAAAAAAAAATAAGTATAAAAATAAGAATTTAAATAAGAATAAGTATAAAAATAAGAATAAATAAAAAAATAAGTATAAAAATAAAAATTAGTAAAAAAATAAGAATAAGTATAAAAATAAGTATAAAAATAAGAATAAGTATAAAAATAAGAATAAAAATAAGTATAAAAATAAGAATAAAAATAAGAATAAGTATAAAAATAAGTATAAAAATAAGATTAAGTATAAAAATAAGTATAAAAATAAAAAAAATATATATATAAAAATAAGTATAAAAATAAGTATAAGAATAAGTATAAAAATAAGTATAAAAATAAAAATAAGAATATGTATAAAAATAAAGAAAAAAATAAGTATAAAAATAAGTAAAAAAATAAGAATAAGTATAAAAATAGGTATAAAAATAAAAATAATAATAAGTGTAAAAATAAGTATAAAAATAAGATTAAGTATAAAAATAAGTATAAAAATAAGAATAAGTATAAAAATAAGTAAAAAAATAAAAATAAGAATATGTATAAAAATATGTATAAAAATAAGAATAAGTAAAAAAATAAGTATAAAAATAAGATTAAGTATAAAAATAAGAATTAAAATAAGAATAAGTATAAAAATAGGTATAAAAATAAAAATAATAATAAGTGTAAAAATAAGTATAAAAATAAGAATAAGTATAAAAATAAAAATAAGTATAAAAAAAAATAAGTATAAAAATAAGAATTAAAATAAGAATAAATATAAAAATAAGTATAAAAATAAGAATAAGTATAAAAATAAGAATAAAAATAAAAATAAGAATATGTATAAAAATAAAAAAAAAAATAAGTATAAAAATAAGAAAATGTATAAAAATAGGTATAAAAATAAAAATAATAATAAGTGTAAAAATAAGTATAAAAATAAAAATAAGAATATGTATGAAAATAAGTATAAAAATAAGAATAAGTAAAAAAATTTGTAAAAAAAATAAGAATAAGTATAAAAATTAGTATAAAAATAAGTTTAAGTATAAAAATAAGTATAAAAATAAAAAAAATATATATATATAAATAAATATAAAAATAAGTAAAAAAAAAATAAGTATAAAAATAAGAATTTAAATAAGAATAAGTATAAAAATAAGAATAAATAAAAAAATAAGTATAAAAATAAAAATTAGTAAAAAAATAAGAATAAGTATAAAAATAAGTATAAAAATAAAAATAAGAATATGTATAAAAATAAAGAAAAAAATAAGTATAAAAATAAGTATAAAAATAAGAATAAGTATAAAAATAGGTATAAAAATAAAAATAATAATAAGTGTAAAAATAAGTATAAAAATAAGATTAAGTATAAAAATAAGTATATAATAAGAATAAGTATAAAAATAAGTATAAAAATAAGTATAAAAATAAAAATAAGAATATGTATAAAAATATGTATAAAAATAAGAATAAGTAAAAAAAATTGTAAAAAAATAAGAATAAGTATAAAAATAAGTATAAAAATAAGTATAAAAATAAAAATAAGTATAAAAAAAATAAGTATAAAAATAAGTATAAAAATAAGAATAAGTATAAAATTAAGTATAAAAATAAGTATAAAAATAAAAATAAGTATAAAAAAAATAAGTATAAAAATAAGTATAAAAATAAGAATAAGTATAAAAATAAGTATAAAAATAAAAATAAGAATATGTATAAAAATATGTATAAAAATAAGAATAAGTAAAAAAAAATGTAAAAAAATAAGAATAAGTATAAAAATAAGTATAAAAATAAGAATAAGTATAAAAATAAGTATAAAAATAAGATTAAGTATAAAAATAAGAATTAAAATAAGAATAAGTATAAAATTAAGTATAAAAATAAGTATAAAAATAAAAATAAGTATAAAAAAAATAAGTATAAAAATAAGTATAAAAATAAGAATAAGTATAAAAATAAGTATAAAAATAAGATTAAGTATAAAAATAAGAATTAAAATAAGAATAAGTATAAAATTAAGTATAAAAATAAGTATAAAAATAAAAATAAGTATAAAAAAAATAAGTATAAAAATAAGTATAAAAATAAGAATAAGTATAAAAATAAGTATAAAAATAAAAATAAGAATATGTATAAAAATATGTATAAAAATAAGAATAAGTAAAAAAAATTGTAAAAAAATAAGAATAAGTATAAAAATAAGTATAAAAATAAGAATAAGTATAAAAATAAGTATAAAAATAAGATTAAGTATAAAAATAAGAATTAAAATAAGAATAAGTATAAAAATAGGAATAAAAATAAAAATAATAATAAGTGTAAAAATAAGTATAAAAATAAGAATAAGTATAAAAATAAAAATAAGTATAAAAAAAAATAAGTATAAAAATAAGAATTAAAATAAGAATAAATATAAAAATAAGTATAAAAATAAGAATAAGTATAAAAATAAGAATAAAAATAAAAATAAGAATATGTATAAAAATAAAAAAAAAAATAAGTATAAAAATAAGAAAATGTATAAAAATAGGTATAAAAATAAAAATAATAATAAGTGTAAAAATAAGTATAAAAATAAAAATAAGAATATGTATGAAAATAAGTATAAAAATAAGAATAAGTAAAAAAAATTGTAAAAAAAATAAGAATAAGTATAAAAATTAGTATAAAAATAAGTTTAAGTATAAAAATAAGTATAAAAATAAAAAAAATATATATATATAAATAAATATAAAAATAAGTAAAAAAAAAATAAGTATAAAAATAAGAATTTAAATAAGAATAAGTATAAAAATAAGAATAAATAAAAAAATAAGTATAAAAATAAAAATTAGTAAAAAAATAAGAATAAGTATAAAAATAAGTATAAAAATAAGAATAAGTATAAAAATAAGAATAAAAATAAGTATAAAAATAAGAATAAAAATAAGAATAAGTATAAAAATAAGTATAAAAATAAGATTAAGTATAAAAATAAGTATAAAAATAAAAAAAATATATATATAAAAATAAGTATAAAAATAAGTATAAGAATAAGTATAAAAATAAGTATAAAAATAAAAATAAGAATATGTATAAAAATAAAGAAAAAAATAAGTATAAAAATAAGTAAAAAAATAAGAATAAGTATAAAAATAGGTATAAAAATAAAAATAATAATAAGTGTAAAAATAAGTATAAAAATAAGATTAAGTATAAAAATAAGTATAAAAATAAGAATAAGTATAAAAATAAGTAAAAAAAATAAAAATAAGAATATGTATAAAAATATGTATAAAAATAAGAATAAGTAAAAAAATAAGTATAAAAATAAGATTAAGTATAAAAATAAGAATTAAAATAAGAATAAGTATAAAAATAGGTATAAAAATAAAAATAATAATAAGTGTAAAAATAAGTATAAAAATAAGAATAAGTATAAAAATAAAAATAAGTATAAAAAAAAATAAGTATAAAAATAAGAATTAAAATAAGAATAAATATAAAAATAAGTATAAAAATAAGAATAAGTATAAAAATAAGAATAAAAATAAAAATAAGAATATGTATAAAAATAAAAAAAAAAATAAGTATAAAAATAAGAAAATGTATAAAAATAGGTATAAAAATAAAAATAATAATAAGTGTAAAAATAAGTATAAAAATAAAAATAAGAATATGTATGAAAATAAGTATAAAAATAAGAATAAGTAAAAAAATTTGTAAAAAAAATAAGAATAAGTATAAAAATTAGTATAAAAATAAGTTTAAGTATAAAAATAAGTATAAAAATAAAAAAAATATATATATATAAATAAATATAAAAATAAGTAAAAAAAAAATAAGTATAAAAATAAGAATTTAAATAAGAATAAGTATAAAAATAAGAATAAATAAAAAAATAAGTATAAAAATAAAAATTAGTAAAAAAATAAGAATAAGTATAAAAATAAGTATAAAAATAAAAATAAGAATATGTATAAAAATAAAGAAAAAAATAAGTATAAAAATAAGTATAAAAATAAGAATAAGTATAAAAATAGGTATAAAAATAAAAATAATAATAAGTGTAAAAATAAGTATAAAAATAAGATTAAGTATAAAAATAAGTATATAATAAGAATAAGTATAAAAATAAGTATAAAAATAAGTATAAAAATAAAAATAAGAATATGTATAAAAATATGTATAAAAATAAGAATAAGTAAAAAAAATTGTAAAAAAATAAGAATAAGTATAAAAATAAGTATAAAAATAAGTATAAAAATAAAAATAAGTATAAAAAAAATAAGTATAAAAATAAGTATAAAAATAAGAATAAGTATAAAATTAAGTATAAAAATAAGTATAAAAATAAAAATAAGTATAAAAAAAATAAGTATAAAAATAAGTATAAAAATAAGAATAAGTATAAAAATAAGTATAAAAATAAAAATAAGAATATGTATAAAAATATGTATAAAAATAAGAATAAGTAAAAAAAAATGTAAAAAAATAAGAATAAGTATAAAAATAAGTATAAAAATAAGAATAAGTATAAAAATAAGTATAAAAATAAGATTAAGTATAAAAATAAGAATTAAAATAAGAATAAGTATAAAATTAAGTATAAAAATAAGTATAAAAATAAAAATAAGTATAAAAAAAATAAGTATAAAAATAAGTATAAAAATAAGAATAAGTATAAAAATAAGTATAAAAATAAGATTAAGTATAAAAATAAGAATTAAAATAAGAATAAGTATAAAATTAAGTATAAAAATAAGTATAAAAATAAAAATAAGTATAAAAAAAATAAGTATAAAAATAAGTATAAAAATAAGAATAAGTATAAAAATAAGTATAAAAATAAAAATAAGAATATGTATAAAAATATGTATAAAAATAAGAATAAGTAAAAAAAATTGTAAAAAAATAAGAATAAGTATAAAAATAAGTATAAAAATAAGAATAAGTATAAAAATAAGTATAAAAATAAGATTAAGTATAAAAATAAGAATTAAAATAAGAATAAGTATAAAAATAGGAATAAAAATAAAAATAATAATAAGTGTAAAAATAAGTATAAAAATAAGAATAAGTATAAAAATAAAAATAAGTATAAAAAAAAATAAGTATAAAAATAAGAATTAAAATAAGAATAAATATAAAAATAAGTATAAAAATAAGAATAAGTATAAAAATAAGAATAAAAATAAAAATAAGAATATGTATAAAAATAAAAAAAAAAATAAGTATAAAAATAAGAAAATGTATAAAAATAGGTATAAAAATAAAAATAATAATAAGTGTAAAAATAAGTATAAAAATAAAAATAAGAATATGTATGAAAATAAGTATAAAAATAAGAATAAGTAAAAAAAATTGTAAAAAAAATAAGAATAAGTATAAAAATAAGTATAAAAATAAGAATAAGTATAAAAATAAGTATAAAAATAAGTATAAAAATAAA
>JAVHZZ010000342.1:40000-42500 GCA_036250195.1 Mixophyes australis | reverse complement strand
TGCCGTAGGCATTTTTTTTTCTCTCTCTTGTTCTTGCTTCCTTCAATGCTGGTTTTGAGATGTATAGGAGATGTAGGTCAGGAGGGAACCGATACCTACAGCCACACCACCCTGAACAAGACCAATCTCATCTGATCTTGGAAGCTAAGCAGGGCTGGGCCTGGTTAGTATTTGGATGGGAGACCACCTGGGAATACCAGGTGCCGTAGGCCTTTTTTTTTCTCTCTCTTGTTCTTGCTTCCTTCAATGCTGGTTTTGAGATGTATAAGAGATGTAGGTCAGTAAGCAACCAATACCTACAGCCACACCACCCTGAACAAGCCCAATCTCACCTGATCTTGGAAGCTAAGCAGGGCTGGGCCTGGTTAGTACTTGGATGGGAGACTACCTGGGAATACCAGGTGCTGTAGGCCTTTTTTTTCACTCTCTCTTGTTCTTGCTTCCTTCAATGCTGGTTTTGAGATGTATAAGAGATGTAGGTCTGTAAGCAACTAACACCTATAGCCACACCACCCTGAACAAGCCAGATCTCGCCTGATCTTGGAAACTAAGCAGGGCCAGGCCTGGTTAGTACTTGGATGGGAGACCACCTGGCAATACCAGGTGCTGTAGGCCTTTTTTTCTCTCTCTCTTGTTCTTGCTTCCTTCAATGCTGGTTTTGAGATGTATAAGAGATGTAGGTCAGGAGGCAACCAACACCTACAGCCGCACCACCCTGACCAAGCCTAATCTCGTCTGATCTTGGAAGCTAAACAGGGCCAGGCCTGGTTAGTACTTGGATGGGAGACCACCTGGGAATACTAGGTGCCATAGGCCTTTTTTTTTTCTCTCTCTTGTTCTTGCTTCCTTCAATGCTGGTTTTGAGATGTATAAGAGATGTAGGTCAGGAGGCAACCAACACCTACAGCCGCACCACCCTGACCAAGCCTAATCTCGTCTGATCTTGGAAGCTAAACAGGGCCAGGCCTGGTTAGTACTTGGATGGGAGACCACCTGGGAATACCAGGTGCCATAGGCCTTTTTTTTTCTCTCTCTTGTTCTTGCTTCCTTCAATGCTGGTTTTGAGATGTATAAGAGATGTAGGTCAGTAGGCAACCATCACCCACAGCCACACCACCCTGAACAAGCCCAATCTCGTCTGATCTTTTAAGCTAAGCAGGGCTGGGCCTGGTTAGTACTTGGATGTGAGGCAACCTGGGAATTCCAGGTGCTGTAGGCCTTTTTTTTTCTCTCTATTGTTCTTGCTTCCTTCAATGCTGGTTTTGAGATGTAGGTCAGTAGGCAGCAAAAACCTACAGCCACACCACACTGAGCAAGCCCAATCTCGTCTGATCTTGGAAGCTAAGCAGGGTCGGGCCTGGTTAATACTTGGATGGGAGACCACCTGGAAATACCAGGTGCTGTAGGCCTTTTTTTTCTCTCTCTTGTTCTTGCTTCCTTCAATGCTAGTTTTGAGATGTATAAGAGATGTAGGTCAGTAGGCAGCCAATACATACAGCCACACCTCCCTGAACAAGCCCAATCTCGTCTGATCTTGGAAGCTAAGCAGCGCCGGGCCTGGTTAGTTCTTGGATGGGAGACCACCTGGGAATATCAGGTGCTGTAGGCATTTTTTTTTCTCTCTCTTGTTCTTGCTTCCTTCAATGCTGGTTTTAAGATGAATAAGAGATATAGGTCAGTAGATAACCAATACCTACAGCCATACCACCCTGAACAAGCCCAATCTCGCCTGATCTTGGAAGCTAAGCAGTGCCAGGCCTGGTTAGTACTTGGATGGTAGACCACCTGGGAATACCAGGTGCCGTAGGCCTTTTTTTTCTCTCTCTTGTTCTTGGTTCCTTCAATGCTGGTTTTGAGATGTAGGTCAGTAGGCAACAAATACCTACAGCCACACCACCCTGAACAAGCCCAATCTTGTCTGATTTTGGAAGCTAAGCAGGGCCGGGCCTGGTTAGTACTTGGATGGGAGACCACCTGGGAGTTCCAGGTGCCGTAGGCATTTTTTTATTTCTCTCGTTACTGCTTCCTTCAATGCTGGTTTTGAGATGTATAAGAGATGTATAAGAGATGTAGGTCAGTAGACAACCAATACCTACAGCCACGCCACCCTGAACAAGCCCAATCTCATCTGATCTTGGAAGCTAAGCAGGGCTGGGCCTAGTTAGTACTTGGATGGGAGACCACCTGGGAATACCAGGTGCCGTAGGCCATTTTTTTTCTCTCTCTTGTTCTTGCTTCCATCAATGCTGGTTTTGAAATGAATAAGAGATGTAGGTCAGTAGACAACCAATACCTACAGCCACGCAACCCTGAACAAGCCCAATCTCATCTGATCTTGGAAGCTAAGCAGGGCCGGGCCTGGTTAGTACTTGGATGGGAGACCACCTGGGAATACCAGGTGCTGTACGCATTTTTTTTTTCTCTCTCTTGTTCTTGCTTCCTTCAATGCTGGATTTGAGATGTTTAAGAGATGTAGGTCAGTAGACAACCAATACCTACA
>JAVHZZ010000342.1:32500-37500 GCA_036250195.1 Mixophyes australis | reverse complement strand
CTTGTTCTTGCTTCCTTCAATGCTGGTTTTGAGATGAATAAGAGATATAGGTCAGTAGATAACCAATACCTACAGCCACACCACACTGAACAAGCCCAATCTCGCCTGATCTTGGAAGCTAAGCAGGGCCGGGCCTGGTTTGTAGTTGGATGGGAGACCACCTGGGAATACCAGGTGCTGTAGGCCTTTTTTTTCTCTCTCTCTTGTTCTTGCTTCCTTCAATGCTGGTTTTGAGATGTATAATAGATGTAGGTCTGTAAGCAACCAACACCTACAGCCACACCGCCCTGAACAAGCCCAATCTCCTCTGATCTTGGAAGTTAAGCAGGGCCGGGCCTGGTTAGTACTTGGATGGGAGACCACCTGGGAATACCAGGTGCCGTAGGCATTTTTTTATCTCTCTCTTGTTCTTGCTTCCTTCAATGCTGGTTTTGAGATGTAGGTCAGTAGGCAACAAATACCTATAGCCACACCACCCTGAACAAGCCCAATCTCGCCTGATCTTGGAAGCTAAGCAGGGCCAGGCCTGGTTAGTAGTTGGATGGGAGACCACCTGGGAATACCAGGTGCTGTAGGCCTTTTTTTTCTCTCTCTCTTGTTCTTGCTTCCTTCAATGCTGGTTTTGAGATGTATAAGAGATGTAGGTCTGTAAGCAACCAACACCTACAGCCACACCGCCCTGAACAAGCCCAATCTCATCTGATCTTGGAAGTTAAGCAGGGCCGGGCCTGGTTAGTACTTGGATGGGAGACCACCTGGGAATACCAGGTGCCGTAGGCATTTTTTTTTTCTCTCTCTTGTTCTTGCTTCCTTCAATGCTGGTTTTGAGATGAATAAGAGATGTATGTCAGTAGATAACCAATACCTACAGCCACACCACCCTGAACAAGCCCAATCTCGCCTGATCTTGGAAGCTAAGCAGGGTCGGGCCTGCTTAGTACTTGGATGGGAGACCACCTGGGAATACCAGGTGCCGTAGGCCATTTTTTTTCTCTCTCTTGTTCTTGGTTCCTTCAATGCTGGTTTTGAGATGTAGGTCAGTAGGCAACAAATACCTACAGCCACACCACCCTGAACAAGCCCAATCTCGTCTGGATTTGGAAGCTAAGCAGGGGCGGGCCTGGTTAGTACTTAGATGGGAGACCACCTGGGAATACTAGGTGCCATAGGCCTTTTTTTTCTCTCTCTTGTTCTTGCTTCCTTCAATGCTGGTTTTGAGATGTATAAGAGATGTAGGTCAGTAGGCAACCAATACCTACAGCCACACCACCCTGAACAAGCCCAATCTCGTCTGATCTTGGAAGCTAAGCAGTGCCGGGCCTGGTTAGTACTTGGATGGGAGACCACCTGGGAATTCCAGGTGCCGTAGGCCTTTTTTTTCTCTCTCTTGTTCTTGGTTCCTTCAAAGCTGGTTTTGAGATGTAGGTCAGTAGGCAACAAATACCTACAGCCATACCACCCTGAACAAGACCAATCTCATCTGATCTTGGAAGCTAAGCAGGGCTGGGCCTGGTTAGTGCTTGGATGGGAAACCACCTGGGAATACAAGGTGCCGTAGGCCTTTTTTTGTCTCTCTCTTGTTCTTGCTTCCTTCAATGCTGGTTTTGAGATGTAGGTCAGTAGGCAACCAATACCCATGTGAGGCAACCTGAGAATTCCAGGTGCTGTAGGCCTTTTTTTTTCTCTCTCTTGTTCTTGCTTCCTTCAATGCTGGTTTTGAGATGTAGGTCAGTAGGCAACAAATACCTACAGCCACACCAACCTGAACAAGAACAATTTCATCTGATCTTGGAAGCTAAGCAGGGCTGAGCCTGGTTAGTACTTGGATGGGAGACCACCTGGGAATACCAGGTGCCGTAGGCCTTTTTTTTCTCTCTCTTGTTCTTGCATCCATCAATGCTGGTTTTGAAATGAATAAGAAATGTAGGTCAGTAGACAACCAATACCTACAGCCACGCCACCCTGAACAAGCCCAATCTCATCTGATCTTGGAAGCTAAGCAGGGCCAGGCCTGGTTAGTACTTGGATGGGAGACCACCTGGGAATACCAGGTGCTGTAGGCATTTTTTTTTCTCTCTCTTATTCTTGCTTCCTTCAATGCTGGTTTTCAGATGTATAAGAGATGTAGGTCAGTAGGCAACCAATACCTACAGCCACACCACCCTGAACAAGCCCAATGTCGTCTGATCTTGGAAGCTAAGCAGGGCCGGGCCTGGTTAGTACTTGGATGGGAGACCACCTGGGAATTCCAGGTGCTGTAGGCCTTTTTTTTTCCTCTCTCTTGTTCTTGCTTCCTTCAATGCTGGTTTTGAGATGTATAAGAGATGTAGGTCAGTAGGCAACCAATACCTACAGCCACACCACCCTGAACAAGAACAATTTTGTCTGATCTTGGAAGCTAAGCAGGGCTGGGCCTGGTTAGTACTTGGATGGGAGATCACCTGGGAATACCAGGTGCTTCAGGCCTTTTTTTTCTCTCTCTTGTTCTTGCTTCCTTCAATGCTGGTTTTGAGATGTATAAGAGATGTAGGTCAGTAAACAACCAATATATACAGCCACACCACCCTGAACAAGCCCAATCATACCTGATCTTGGAAGCTAAGCAGGGCTGGGCCTGGTTAGTACTTGGATGGAAGACCACCTAGGAATACCAGGTGCTGTAGGCCTTTTTTTTCTCTTGTTCTTGCTTCCTTCAATGCTGGTTTTGAGATGTATAAGAGATGTAGGTCTGTAAGAAACCAACACCAATAGCCACACCACCCTGAACAAGCCAGATCTCGCCTGACCTTGGAAGCTAAACAGGGCCAGGCCTGGTTAGTACTTGGATGGGAGACCACCTGGGAATACCAGGTGCTGTAGGCCTTTTTTTTCTCTCTCTCTTGTTCTTGCTTCCTTCAATGCTGGTTTTGAGATGTATAAGAGATGTAGGTCTGTAAGCAACCAACACCTACAGCCACACCACCCTGAACAAGCCCAATCTCGGCTGATCTTGGAAGCTAAGCAGGGCGGGGCATGGTTAGTACTTGGATGGGAGACTACCTGGGAATACCATGTGCCGTAGGCATTTTTTTTTCTCTCTCTTGTTCTTGCTTCCTTCAATGCTGGTTTTGAGATGTAGGTCAGTAGGCAACCAATACCTACAGCCACACCACCCTGAACAAGAACAATCTCGTCTGATCTTGGAAGCTAAGCAGGACCGGGCCTGGTTAGTACTTAGATGGGAGACCACCTGGAAATACCAGGTGCCATAGGCTTTTTTTTTCTCTCTCATGTTCATGCTTCCTTCAATGCTGGTTTTAAGATGTATAAGAGATGTAGGTCAGTAGGCAACCAATACCTACAGCCACACCACCCTGAACAAGCCCAATGTCGTCTGATCTTGGAAGCTAAGCAGGGCCAGGCCTGGTTAGTACTTGGATGGGAGACCACCTGGGAATTCCAGGTGCTGTAGGCCTTTTTTTTCCTCTCTCTTGTTCTTGCTTCCTTCAATGCTGGTTTTGAGATGTATAAGAGATGTAGGTCAGTAGGCAACCAATACTTACAGCCACACCACCCTGAACAAGAACAATTTTGTCTGATCTTGGAAGCTAAGCAGGGCTGGGCCTGGTTAGTATTTGGATGGGAGACCACCTGGGAATACCAGGTGCCGTAGGCCTTTTTTTTTCTCTCTCTTGTTCTTGCTTCCTTCAATGCTGGTTTTGAGATGTATAACAGATGTAGGTCAGTAAGCAACCAATACCTACAGCCACACCACCCTGAACAAGCCCAATCTCACCTGATCTTGGAAGCTAAGCAGGGCTGGGCCTGGTTAGTACTTGGATGGGAGACTACCTGGGAATACCAGGTGCTGTAGGCCTTTTTTTCACTCTCTCTTGTTCTTGCTTCCTTCAATGCTGGTTTTGAGATGTATAAGAGATGTAGGTCTGTAAGCAACTAACACCTATAACCACACCACCCTGAACAAGCCAGATCTCGCCTGATCTTGGAAGCTAAGCAGGGCCAGGCCTGGTTAGTACTTGGATGGGAGACTACCTGGCAATACCAGGTGCTGTAGGCCTTTTTTTCTCTCTCTCTTGTTCTTGCTTCCTTCAATGCTGGTTTTGAGATGTATAAGAGATGTAGGTCAGGAGGCAACCAACACCTACAGCCGCACCACCCTGACCAAGCCTAATCTCATCTGATCTTGGAAGCTAAACAGGGCCAGGCCTGGTTAGTACTTGGATGGGAGACCACCTGGGAATACCAGGTGCCATAGGCCTTTTTTTTTCTCTCTCTTGTTCTTGCTTCCTTCAATGCTGGTTTTGAGATGTATAAGAGATGTAGGTCAGGAGGCAACCAACACCTACAGCCGCACCACCCTGACCAAGCCTAATCTCGTCTGATCTTGGAAGCTAAACAGGGCCAGGCCTGGTTAGTACTTGGATGGGAGACCACCTGGGAATACCAGGTGCCATAGGCCTTTTTTTTCTCTCTCTTGTTCTTGCTTCCTTCAATGCTGGTTTTGAGATGTATAAGAGATGTAGGTCAGTAGGCAACCATCACCCACAGCCACACCACCCTGAACAAGCCCAATCTCGTCTGATCTTGGAAGCTAAGCAGGGCCATGCCTGATTAGTACTTAGATGGGAGACCACCTGGGAATACCAGGTGCCATAGGCCATTTTTTTCTCTCTCTTGTTCTTGCTTCCTTCAATGCTGGTTTTGAGATGTATAAGAGATGTAGGTCAGTAGGCAACCAATACCTACAGCCACACCACCCTGATCAAGCCGAATCCCATCTGATCTTGGAAGCTAAGCAGGGCCGGGCCTGGTTAGTACTTTGATGGGAGACCACCTGGGAATACCAGGTGCTGTAGGCCTTTTTTTTCTCTCTCTCTTGTTCTTGCTTCCTTCAATGCTGGTTTTGAGATGTATAAGAGATGTAGGTCAGTAGGCAACCAACACCTACAGCCACACCACCCTGATCAAGCCCAATCTCGTCTGATCTTGGAAGCTAAGCA
>JAVHZZ010000341.1:0-76000 GCA_036250195.1 Mixophyes australis | reverse complement strand
TCATAAATTGAATCATCAATCATAAATCATGAATTGAATCATGAATTGAATCATGAATCATCAATCATGAATTGAATCATCAATCATGAATCATCAATCATGAATTGAATCATGAATTGAATCATGATTAATGAATTGAATCATGAATCATGAATCGAATCATGAATCATGAATTGAATCATGAATTGAATCATGAATTGAATCATGAATTGAATCATGAATCATGAATTATGAATCATGAATTAAATCATGAATTGAATCATGAATCATGAATCGAATCATGAATTATGAATTGAATCATGAATTGAATCATGAATCATGAATTATGAATCGTGAATTAAATCATAAATTATGAATCATGAATCGAATCATGATTCATGAATCAAGAATCATGCATCGAATCATGAATCATGAATTGAATCATGAATCATGAATCGAATCATGAATCATGAATCATGAATCATGAATTATGAATTGAATCATGAATCATAAATCGAATTTTGAATTATAAATCATGAATTGAATCATGAATTGAATCATGAGTCATGAATCATGAATCATAAATTGAATCATGAATCATGAATTAAATCATCAATCATGGATCATCAATCATGAATTGAATCATGAATCATGAATTATGAAACATGAATTGAATCAAGAATCATGAATTGAATCATGAATCATGATTAATGAATTAAATAATGAGACATGATTCATAAATCATGAATTAAATCATGAATCATGAATCAAATCATGAATCATGAATCATGAATCGAATCAGGAATCATGAATCATGAATCATATATTGAATCAAGAATCATGAATCGAATCTTGAATCATGAATCATGAATTGAATCATGAATCATGAATCATGAATCATGAATTGAATCATGAATCATGAATAATGATTCGATTCATGAATCATGAATCATGAATTAAATCATGAATCATGAATAATAAATTGAATCATGAATCATGAATTGAATCAGGAATCGAATCATGAATTGTATCATGAATCATGAAATGAATCATGAATTGAATCATGAATCATGAATTATGAATCATGAATTGAATCATGAATCATGAAGCATGAATCATGAATTGAATCATGAATTAAATCATGAATCATGAATCATGAATTGAATCATGAATCATGAATTATGAAACATGAATTGAATCATGAATCATGAATTAAATCATGAATCATGATTAATGAATTAAATAATGAGACATGAATCATAAATCATGAATAAATCATGAATCATGAATCAAATCATGAATCATGAATCATGAATCGAATCATGAATCATGAATCATAAATTGAATCAAGAATCATGAATCGAATCTTGAATCATGAATCATGAATTGAATCATGAATCATGAATTGAATCATGAATCGTGAACAATGAATCGAATCATGAATCATAAATCATGAAATAAATCATGAATCATGAATAATAAATTGAATCATGAATCATGAATTGAATCAGGAATCGAATCATGAATTGTATCATGAATCATGAAATGAATCATGAATTGAATCATGAATCATGAATTATGAATCATGAATTGAATCATGAATCATGAATCATGAATCATGAATTGAATCATGAATTGAATCATGAATCATGAATCATGAATTGAATCATGAATCATGAATTATGAAACATGAATTGAATCATGAATCATGAATTAAATCATGAATCATGATTAATGAATTAAATAATGAGACATGAATCATAAATCATGAATTAAATCATGAATCATGAATCATGAATCGAATCATGAATCATGAATCATGAATCGAATCATGAATCATGAATCATAAATTGAATCAAGAATCATGAATCATGAATCAAATCATGAATCATGAATCATGAATCGAATCATGAATCATGAATCATAAATTGAATCAAGAATCATGAATCGAATCTTGAATCATGAATCATGAATTGAATCATGAATCATGAATCATGAATCATGAATTGAATCATGAATCGTGAACAATGAATCGAATCATGAATCATAAATCATGAATTAAATCATGAATCATGAATAATAAATTGAATCATGAATCATGAATTGAATCAGGAATCGAATCATGAATTGTATCATGAATCATGAAATGAATCATGAATTGAAACATTAATCATGTATCATAAATCATGAATCATATATTGAATCATGAATCATGAATTATGAATCATGAATTGAATCATGAATCATGAATTATGAATCATGAATTGAATCATGAATCATGAATCATGAATTGAATCATGAATCATGAATTATGAAACATGAATTAAATCATGAATCATGAATTGAATCATGAATCATGAATTGAATCATCAATCATGGATCATCAATCATGAATTGAATCATGAATCATGAATTATGAAACATGAATTGAATCATGAATCATGAATTGAATCATGAATCATGATTAATGAATTAAATAATGAGACATGATTCATAAATCATGAATTAAATCATGAATCATGAATCAAATCATGAATCATGAATCATGAATCGAATCATGAATCATGAATCATGAATCATATATTGAATCAAGAATCATGAATCGAATCTTGAATCATGAATCATGAATTGAATCATGAATCATGAATCATGAATCATGAATTGAATCATGAATCATGAATAATGATTCGATTCATGAATCATGAATCATGAATTAAATCATGAATCATGAATAATAAATTGAATCATGAATCATGAATTGAATCAGGAATCGAATCATGAATTGTATCATGAATCATGAAATGAATCATGAATTGAATCATGAATCATGAATTATGAATCATGAATTGAATCATGAATCATGAAGCATGAATCATGAATTGAATCATGAATTGAATCATGAATCATGAATCATGAATTGAATCATGAATCATGAATTATGAAACATGAATTGAATCATGAATCATGAATTAAATCATGAATCATGATTAATGAATTAAATAATGAGACATGAATCATAAATCATGAATAAATCATGAATCATGAATCAAATCATGAATCATGAATCATGAATCGAATCATGAATCATGAATCATAAATTGAATCAAGAATCATGAATCGAATCTTGAATCATGAATCATGAATTGAATCATGAATCATGAATTGAATCATGAATCGTGAACAATGAATCGAATCATGAATCATAAATCATGAAATAAATCATGAATCATGAATAATAAATTGAATCATGAATCATGAATTGAATCAGGAATCGAATCATGAATTGTATCATGAATCATGAAATGAATCATGAATTGAATCATGAATCATGAATTATGAATCATGAATTGAATCATGAATCATGAATCATGAATCATGAATTGAATCATGAATTGAATCATGAATCATGAATCATGAATTGAATCATGAATCATGAATTATGAAACATGAATTGAATCATGAATCATGAATTAAATCATGAATCATGATTAATGAATTAAATAATGAGACATGAATCATAAATCATGAATTAAATCATGAATCATGAATCATGAATCGAATCATGAATCATGAATCATGAATCGAATCATGAATCATGAATCATAAATTGAATCAAGAATCATGAATCATGAATCAAATCATGAATCATGAATCATGAATCGAATCATGAATCATGAATCATAAATTGAATCAAGAATCATGAATCGAATCTTGAATCATGAATCATGAATTGAATCATGAATCATGAATCATGAATCATGAATTGAATCATGAATCGTGAACAATGAATCGAATCATGAATCATGAATCATGAATTAAATCATGAATCATGAATAATAAATTGAATCATGAATCATGAATTGAATCAGGAATCGAATCATGAATTGTATCATGAATCATGAAATGAATCATGAATTGAATCATGAATTGAATCTCGAATCATGAATCATGAATTAGATCAGGAAACGGATCATGAATTGAATCATGAATCATGAATTGAATCATGAATCAGGAATCATGAATTGAATCATGAATTTAATCATGAATCATGAATCATAAATCATGAATTGAATCGTGAATCATGAATTGAATCATGAATCATGAATCATGAATCATGAATTGAATCACGAATCATGAATTATAAAACATGAATTGAATCATGAATCATGAATCGAATCATGAATCATGATTTATGAATTGAATCATAAGTCATGAATCAAGAATCATGAATCGAATCATAAATCATGAATTGAATCATGAATCATGAATCGAATCATGAATCATGAATCATGAATTAAGAATTAAATCATGAATCATAAATCGAATTTTGAATTATGAATCATGAATTGAATCATGAATTGAATCATGAGTCATGAATCATGAATCATGAATTGAATCATAAATAATGAATCATTAATCGAATCATGAATCATGAATTGAATCATGAATCATGAATTGAATCTTGAATCATGAATTGAATCATGAATCATGAATTGAATCATGAATCATGAATTGAATCTTGAATCATGAATCATGAATTGAATCATGAATTGAATCATGAATCATAAATTGAATCATGAATCATGAATCATGGATTGAATCATTAATTGAATCATGAACCATAAATCATGAATTGAATCATAAATCATGAATCATGAATCGAATCATGAATCATGAATTGAATCATGAATCATTAATCTTCAATCGAATCATGAATCATGAATCAAGAATCATGAATCATGAATCATGAATTGAATCATGAATCATGAATTGAATCATGAATCATGAATTGATTCATGAATTGAATCATTAATAATGAATCATGAATCATGAATTGAATTATAATTTGAATCATGAATCATGAATTGAATCATGAATTGAATCATGAATCATGAATCATGAATTGAATCATGAATCATGAATCATGAATTAAATCATGAATCATGAATCATAAATCGAATTATGAATCATGAATTGAATCATTAAACGAATCTTAAACTGAATTATGAATCATGAATTGAATCATAAATCATGAATCATGAATTGAATCATGAATCACTAATCATGAATCATGAATTGAATCATGAATCACTAATCATGAATTGAATCATGAATCATGAATCATGAATCATGAATTGAATCATGAATTAAATCATGAATCATGAATCATAAATTGAATCATGAATCATGAATCATAAACTGAATCATGAATCATGAATTGAATCATGAATTAAATCATGAATCATGAATTGAATCATGAATCATGAATCATGAATTGAATCATGAATCATGAATCGAATCATGAATCATGAATTGAATCATGAATCATGAATCGAATCATGAATCATGAATTGAATCATGAATCATGAATAGAATCATGAATCATGAATCATGAATTGAATCATGAATCATGAATCAAATCATGAATCATGAATTGAATCATGAATCATAATTCATGAATTGAATCATGAATCATGAATCGAATCAAGAATCATGAATTGAATCATGAATCATGAATCATTAATAGAATCATGAATCATGAATCATGAAACGTGAATTGAATCATGAATTAAATCATGAATCATGAATTGAATCATGAATCATAAAATGAATCATGAATTGAAACATTAATCATGTATCATAAATCATGAATCATATATTGAATAATGAATCATGAATTATGAATCATGAATTGAATCATGAATCATGAATTATGAATCATGAATTGAATCATGAATCATGAATCATGAATTGAATCATGAATTAAATCATGAATCATGAATCATGAATTGAATCATGAATCATGAATCATAAATTTAATCATCAATCATGAATCATGAATTGAATCATGAATTGAATCATGAATCATCAATCATGAATTGAATCATCAATCATGAATCATGAATCATGAATTGAATCATGAATTGAATCATGATTAATGAATTGAATCATGAATCATGAATCGAATCATGAATCATGAATTGAATCATGAATTGAATCATGAATCATGAATTATGAATCATGAATTAAATCATGAATTGAATCATGAATCATGAATCGAATCATGAATTATGAATTGAATCATGAATTGAATCAAGAATCATGAATCATGAATCAAATCATGAATCATGAATCATGAATCGAATCATGAATCATGAATCATAAATTGAATCAAGAATCATGAATCGAATCTTGAATCATGAATCATGAATTGAATCATGAATCGTGAACAATGAATCGAATCATGAATCATAAATCATGAATTAAATCATGAATCATGAATAATAAATTGAATCATGAATCATGAATTGAATCAGGAATCGAATCATGAATTGTATCATGAATCATGAAATGAATCATGAATTGAAACATTAATCATGTATCATAAATCATGAATCATATATTGAATCATGAATCATGAATTATGAATCATGAATTGAATCATGAATCATGAATTATGAATCATGAATTGAATCATGAATCATGAATCATGAATCATGAATTGAATCATGAATTGAATCATGAATCATGAATCATGAATTGAATCATAAATCATGAATTATGAAACATGAATTAAATCATGAATCATGAATTGAATCATGAATCATGATTAATGAATTAAATAATGAGACATGAATCATAAATCATGAATTAAATCATGAATCATGAATCATGAATCAAATCATGAATCATGAATCATGAATAGAATCCTGAATCATGAATCATGAATCATAAATTGAATCAAGAATCATGAATCGAATCTTGAATCATGAATTGAATCATGAATCATGAATCATGAATCATGAATTGAATCATGAATCGTGAACAATGAATCGAATCATGAATCATGAATCATGAATTAAATCATGAATCATGAATAATAAATTGAATCATGAATCATGAATTGAATCAGGAATCGGATCATGAATTGAATCATGAATCATGAATTGAATCATGAATCAGGAATCATGAATTGAATCATGAATTTAATCATGAATCATGAATCATAAATCATGAATTGAATCGTGAATCATGAATTGAATCATGAATCATGAATCATGAATCATGAATTGAATCACGAATCATGAATTATAAAACATGAATTGAATCATGAATCATGAATCGAATCATGAATCATGATTTATGAATTGAATCATAAGTCATGAATCAAGAATCATGAATCGAATCATGAATCATGAATTGAATCATGAATCATGAATCGAATCATGAATCATGAATCATGAATCATGAATTAAGAATTGAATCATGAATCATAAATCAAATTTTGAATTATGAATCATGAATTGAATCATGAATTGAATCATGAGTCATGAATCATGAATCATGAATTGAATCATAAATAATGAATCATGAATCGAATCATGAATCATGAATTGAATCATGAATCATGAATTGAATCTTGAATCATGAATTGAATCATGAATCATGAATTGAATCATGAATCATGAATTGAATCTTGAATCATGAATCATGAATTGAATCATGAATTGAATCATGAATCATAAATTGAATCATGAATCATGAATCATGGATTGAATCATTAATTGAATCATGAATCATGAATTGAATCATAAATCATGAATCATGAATCGAATCATGAATCATGAATTGAATCATGAATCATCAATCTTGAATCGAATCATGAATCATGAATCAAGAATCATGAATCATGAATCATGAATTGAATCATGAATCATGAATTGAATCATGAATCATGAATTGATTCATGAATTGAATCATTAATAATGAATCATGAATCATGAATTGAATTATAATTTGAATCATGAATCATGAATTGAATCATGAATTGAATCATGAATCATGAATCATGAATTGAATCATGAATCATGAATCATGAATTAAATCATGAATCATGAATCATAAATCGAATTATGAATCATGAATTGAATCATTAAACGAATCATAAACTGAATTATGAATCATGAATTGAATCATGAATCATGAATCATGAATTCAATCATGAATCACTAATCATGAATCATGAATTGAATCATGAATCACTAATCATGAATTGAATCATGAATCATGAATCATGAATCATGAATTGAATCATGAATTAAATCATGAATCATGAATCATAAATTGAATCATGAATCATGAATCATAAACTGAATCATGAATCATGAATTGAATCATGAATTAAATCATGAATCATGAATTGAATCATGAATCATGAATTGAATCATGAATCATGAATCGAATCATGAATCATGAATTGAATCATGAATCATGAATCGAATCATGAATCATGAATTGAATCATGAATCATGAATAGAATCATGAATCATGAATTGAATCATGAATCATGAATCATGAATTGAATCATGAATCATGAATCAAATCATGAATCATGAATTGAATCATGAATCATAATTCATGAATTGAATCATGAATCATGAATCGAATCAAGAATCATGAATTGAATCATGAATCATGAATCATTAATAGAATCATGAATCATGAATCATGAAACATGAATTGAATCATGAATTAAATCATGAATCATGAATCATGAATTGAATAATGAATCATGAATCATAAACTGAATCATGAATCATGAATTGAATCATGAATTAAATCATGAATCATGAATTGAATCATGAATCATGAATCATGAATTGAATCATGAATCATGAATGGAATCATGAATCATGAATTGAATCATGAATCATGAATGGAATCATGAATCATGAATTAAATCATGAATCATCAATCATGAATTGAATCATGAATCATGAATCATGAATCATCAATTAAATCATGAATTGAATCATAAATCATGAATCGAATCATGAATCATGAATCATAAATTGAATCAAGAATCTTGAATCGAATCTTGAATCATGAATCATGAATTGAATCATGAATCATGAATCATGAATCATGATTTGAATCAGGAATCGAATCATGAATTGTATCATGAATCATGAAATGAATCATGAATTGAAACATTAATCATGTATCATAAATCATGAATCATATATTGAATCATGAATTATGAATCATGAATTGTATCATGAATCATGAAATGAATCATGAATTGAAACATTAATCATGTATCATAAATCATGAATCATATATTGAATCATGAATCATGAATCATGGATTGAATCATTAATTGAATCATGAATCATGAATTGAATCATAAATCATGAATCATGAATCGAATCATGAATCATGAATTGAATCATGAATCATCAATCTTGAATCGAATCATGAATCATGAATCAAGAATCATGAATCATGAATCATGAATTGAATCATGAATCATGAATTGAATCATGAATCATGAATTGATTCATGAATTGAATCATTAATAATGAATCATGAATCATGAATTGAATTATAATTTGAATCATGAATCATGAATTGAATCATGAATTGAATCATGAATCATGAATCATGAATTGAATCATGAATCATGAATCATGAATTAAATCATGAATCATGAATCATAAATCGAATTATGAATCATGAATTGAATCATTAAACGAATCATAAACTGAATTATGAATCATGAATTGAATCATGAATCATGAATCATGAATTCAATCATGAATCACTAATCATGAATCATGAATTGAATCATGAATCACTAATCATGAATTGAATCATGAATCATGAATCATGAATCATGAATTGAATCATGAATTAAATCATGAATCATGAATCATAAATTGAATCATGAATCATGAATCATAAACTGAATCATGAATCATGAATTGAATCATGAATTAAATCATGAATCATGAATTGAATCATGAATCATGAATTGAATCATGAATCATGAATCGAATCATGAATCATGAATTGAATCATGAATCATGAATCGAATCATGAATCATGAATTGAATCATGAATCATGAATAGAATCATGAATCATGAATCATGAATTGAATCATGAATCATGAATCATGAATTGAATCATGAATCATGAATCAAATCATGAATCATGAATTGAATCATGAATCATAATTCATGAATTGAATCATGAATCATGAATCGAATCAAGAATCATGAATTGAATCATGAATCATGAATCATTAATAGAATCATGAATCATGAATCATGAAACATGAATTGAATCATGAATTAAATCATGAATCATGAATCATGAATTGAATAATGAATCATGAATCATAAACTGAATCATGAATCATGAATTGAATCATGAATTAAATCATGAATCATGAATTGAATCATGAATCATGAATCATGAATTGAATCATGAATCATGAATGGAATCATGAATCATGAATTGAATCATGAATCATGAATGGAATCATGAATCATGAATTAAATCATGAATCATCAATCATGAATTGAATCATGAATCATGAATCATGAATCATCAATTAAATCATGAATTGAATCATAAATCATGAATCGAATCATGAATCATGAATCATAAATTGAATCAAGAATCTTGAATCGAATCTTGAATCATGAATCATGAATTGAATCATGAATCATGAATCATGAATCATGAATTGAATCAGGAATCGAATCATGAATTGTATCATGAATCATGAAATGAATCATGAATTGAAACATTAATCATGTATCATAAATCATGAATCATATATTGAATCATGAATTATGAATCATGAATTGTATCATGAATCATGAAATGAATCATGAATTGAAACATTAATCATGTATCATAAATCATGAATCATATATTGAATCATGAATTATGAATCATGAATTGAATCATGAATCATGAATCATGAATCATGAATTGAATCATGAATCATGAATTGAATCATGAATCATGAATCATAAATTGAATCATGAATCATGAATCATGAATTGAATCATGAATTGAATCATGAATCATCAATCATGAATTGAATCATGAATCATGAATCATGAATTGAATCATGAATTGAATCATGAATTGAATCATGAATCATCAATCATGAATTGAATCATGAATCATGAATCATGAATTGAATCATGAATTGAATCATGAATCATGAATTGAATCATGAATCATGAATCGAATCATGAATCATGAATTAAATCATGAATTATGAATCATGAATCGAATCATGAATCATGAATTGAATCATGAATCATGAATCATGAATCGAATCATGAATCATGAATCATGAATCATGAATCATGAATTGAATCATGAATCATAAATCGAATTTTGAATTATGAATCATGAATTGAATCATGAATTGAATCATGAGTCATGAATCATAAATTGAATCATGAATCATGAATTGAATCATAAATAATGAATCATGAATCGAATCATGAATCATGAATTGAATCATGAATCATGAATCATGAATCATGAATTGAATCATGAATTAAATCATGAATCATGAATCATGAATTGAATCATGAATCATAAATCGAATCATGAATCATGAATTGAATTATAATTTGAATCATGAATCATGAATTAAATCATGAATTGAATCATGAATCATGAATCATGAATTGAATCATGAATCATGAATCATAAATCGAATCATGAATTGAATCATGAAACGAATCATAAATTGAATCATGAATCATGAATTGAATCATGAATCATGAATCATGAATTGAATCATGAATCATGAATCGAATCATGAATCATGAATTGAATCATGAATCATGAATCGAATCATGAATCATGAATTGAATCATGAATCATGAATAGAATCATGAATCATGAATCATGAATTGAATCATGAATCATGAATCAAATCATGAATCATGAATTGAATCATGAATCATAATTCATGAATTGAATCATGAATCATGAATCGAATCAAGAATCATGAATTGAATCATGAATCATGAATCATTAATAGAATCATGAATCATGAATCATGAAACATGAATTGAATCATGAATTAAATCATGAATCATGAATTGAATCATGAATCATAAAATGAATCATGAATTGAAACATTAATCATGTATCATAAATCATGAATCATATATTGAATAATGAATCATGAATTATGAATCATGAATTGAATCATGAATCATGAATTATGAATCATGAATTGAATCATGAATCATGAATCATGAATTGAATCATGAATTAAATCATGAATCATGAATTGAATCATGAATCATGAATCATAAATTGAATCATCAATCATGAATCATGAATTGAATCATGAATTGAATCATGAATCATCAATCATGAATTGAATCATCAATCATGAATCATGAATCATGAATTGAATCATGAATTGAATCATGATTAATTAATTGAATCATGAATCATGAATCGAATCATGAATCATGAATTGAATCATGAATTGAATCATGAATCATGAATTATGAATCATGAATTAAATCATGAATTGAATCATGAATCATGAATCGAATCATGAATTATGAATTGAATCATGAATTGAATCAAGAATCATGAATCATGAATCAAATCATGAATCATGAATCGAATCATGAATCATGAATCATGAATCGAATCATGAATCATGAATCATAAATTGAATCAAGAATCATGAATCGAATCTTGAATCATGAATCATGAATTGAATCATGAATCGTGAACAATGAATCGAATCATGAATCATAAATCATGAATTAAATCATGAATCATGAATAATAAATTGAATCATGAATCATGAATTGAATCAGGAATCGAATCATGAATTGTATCATGAATCATGAAATGAATCATGAATTGAAACATTAATCATGTATCATAAATCATGAATCATATATTGAATCATGAATCATGAATTATGAATCATGAATTGAATCATGAATCATGAATTATGAATCATGAATTGAATCATGAATCATGAATCATGAATCATGAATTGAATCATGAATTGAATCATGAATCATGAATCATGAATTGAATCATAAATCATGAATTATGAAACATGAATTAAATCATGAATCATGAATTGAATCATGAATCATGATTAATGAATTAAATAATGAGACATGAATCATAAATCATGAATTAAATCATGAATCATGAATCATGAATCAAATCATGAATCATGAATCATGAATAGAATCCTGAATCCTGAATCATGAATCATAAATTGAATCAAGAATCATGAATCGAATCTTGAATCATGAATTGAATCATGAATCATGAATCATGAATCATGAATTGAATCATGAATCGTGAACAATGAATCGAATCATGAATCATGAATCATGAATTAAATCATGAATCATGAATAATAAATTGAATCATGAATCATGAATTGAATCAGGAATCGGATCATGAATTGAATCATGAATCATGAATTGAATCATGAATCAGGAATCATGAATTGAATCATGAATTTAATCATGAATCATGAATCATAAATCATGAATTGAATCGTGAATCATGAATTGAATCATGAATCATGAATCATGAATCATGAATTGAATCACGAATCATGAATTATAAAACATGAATTGAATCATGAATCATGAATCATGAATTAAGAATTGAATCATGAATCATAAATCGAATTTTGAATTATGAATCATGAATTGAATCATGAATTGAATCATGAGTCATGAATCATGAATCATGAATTGAATCATAAATAATGAATCATGAATCGAATCATGAATCATGAATTGAATCATGAATCATGAATTGAATCTTGAATCATGAATTGAATCATGAATCATGAATTGAATCATGAATCATGAATTGAATCTTGAATCATGAATCATGAATTGAATCATGAATTGAATCATGAATCATAAATTGAATCATGAATCATGAATCATGGATTGAATCATTAATTGAATCATGAATCATGAATTGAATCATAAATCATGAATCATGAATCGAATCATGAATCATGAATTGAATCATGAATCATCAATCTTGAATCGAATCATGAATCATGAATCAAGAATCATGAATCATGAATCATGAATTGAATCATGAATCATGAATTGAATCATGAATCATGAATTGATTCATGAATTGAATCATTAATAATGAATCATGAATCATGAATTGAATTATAATTTGAATCATGAATCATGAATTGAATCATGAATTGAATCATGAATCATGAATCATGAATTGAATCATGAATCATGAATCATGAATTAAATCATGAATCATGAATCATAAATCGAATTATGAATCATGAATTGAATCATTAAACGAATCATAAACTGAATTATGAATCATGAATTGAATCATGAATCATGAATCATGAATTCAATCATGAATCACTAATCATGAATCATGAATTGAATCATGAATCACTAATCATGAATTGAATCATGAATCATGAATCATGAATCATGAATTGAATCATGAATTAAATCATGAATCATGAATCATAAATTGAATCATGAATCATGAATCATAAACTGAATCATGAATCATGAATTGAATCATGAATTAAATCATGAATCATGAATTGAATCATGAATCATGAATTGAATCATGAATCATGAATCGAATCATGAATCATGAATTGAATCATGAATCATGAATCGAATCATGAATCATGAATTGAATCATGAATCATGAATAGTATCATGAATCATGAATCATGAATTGAATCATGAATCATGAATCATGAATTGAATCATGAATCATGAATCAAATCATGAATCATGAATTGAATCATGAATCATAATTCATGAATTGAATCATGAATCATGAATCGAATCAAGAATCATGAATTGAATCATGAATCATGAATCATTAATAGAATCATGAATCATGAATCATGAAACATGAATTGAATCATGAATTAAATCATGAATCATGAATCATGAATTGAATAATGAATCATGAATCATAAACTGAATCATGAATCATGAATTGAATCATGAATTAAATCATGAATCATGAATTGAATCATGAATCATGAATCATGAATTGAATCATGAATCATGAATGGAATCATGAATCATGAATTGAATCATGAATCATGAATGGAATCATGAATCATGAATTAAATCATGAATCATCAATCATGAATTGAATCATGAATCATGAATCATGAATCATCAATTAAATCATGAATTGAATCATAAATCATGAATCGAATCATGAATCATGAATCATAAATTGAATCAAGAATCTTGAATCGAATCTTGAATCATGAATCATGAATTGAATCATGAATCATGAATCATGAATCATGAATTGAATCAGGAATCGAATCATGAATTGTATCATGAATCATGAAATGAATCATGAATTGAAACATTAATCATGTATCATAAATCATGAATCATATATTGAATCATGAATTATGAATCATGAATTGTATCATGAATCATGAAATGAATCATGAATTGAAACATTAATCATGTATCATAAATCATGAATCATATATTGAATCATGAATTATGAATCATGAATTGAATCATGAATCATGAATTATGAATCATGAATTGAATCATGAATCATGAATCATGAATCATGAATTGAATCATGAATCATGAATCATGAATTGAATCATGAATCATGAATCATAAATTGAATCATGAATCATGAATCATGAATTGAATCATGAATTGAATCATGAATCATCAATCATGAATTGAATCATGAATCATGAATCATGAATTGAATCATGAATTGAATCATGAATTGAATCATGAATCATCAATCATGAATTGAATCATGAATCATGAATCATGAATTGAATCATGAATTGAATCATGAATCATGAATTGAATCATGAATCATGAATCGAATCATGAATCATGAATTAAATCATGAATTATGAATCATGAATCGAATCATGAATCATGAATTGAATCATGAATCATGAATCATGAATCGAATCATGAATCATGAATCATGAATCATGAATCATGAATTGAATCATGAATCATAAATCGAATTTTGAATTATGAATCATGAATTGAATCATGAATTGAATCATGAGTCATGAATCATAAATTGAATCATGAATCATGAATTGAATCATAAATAATGAATCATGAATCGAATCATGAATCATGAATTGAATCATGAATCATGAATCATGAATCATGAATTGAATCATGAATTAAATCATGAATCATGAATCATGAATTGAATCATGAATCATAAATCGAATCATGAATCATGAATTGAATTATAATTTGAATCATGAATCATGAATTAAATCATGAATTGAATCATGAATCATGAATCATGAATTGAATCATGAATCATGAATCATAAATCGAATCATGAATTGAATCATGAAACGAATCATAAATTGAATCATGAATCATGAATTGAATCATGAATCATGAATTGAATCATGATTCATGAATTATGAATCATGTATTGAATCATGAATCATTAATCATGAATTGAATCATGAATCATGAATCATGAATTGAATCATGAATTAAATCATGAATCATGAATCATAAATTGAATCATGAATCATGAATTGATTCATGAATTAAATCATGAATCATGAATTGAATCATGAATCATGAATCATGAATCATGAATTGAATCATGAATCATGAATCATGAATCGAATCATGAATCATGAATTGAATCATGAATCATGAATCGAATCATGAATCATGAATTGAATCATGAATCATGAATAGAATCATGAATCATGAATTATGAATCATGAATTGAATCATGAATCATGAATCATGAATTGAATCATGAATCATGAATCGAATCATGAATCATGAATTGAATCATGAATCATGAATCGAATCATGAATCATGAATTGAATCATGAATCATGAATCATAAATCGAATCATGAATCATGAATTGAATCATGAATCATGAATCATGAATCATGAATTGAATCATGAATCATGAATCGAATCATAAATCATGATTCAAGATTCATGAATCGAATCATGAATCATGAATTGAATCATGAATCATAAATCATGAATCATGAATTGAATCATGCATAATTAATCATGAATCGAATCATGAATCATGAATTGAATCATGAATCATGAATCATGAATCATGAATTGAATCATGAATTAAATCATGAATCATGAATCATAAATTGAATCATGAATAATGAATTGAATCATGAATCATGAATCATGAATCATGAATTGAATCATGAATTAAATCATGATTCATGGATTGAATCATGAATCATGAATCATGAATCATGAATTGAATCATGAATCATGAATCATGAATTGAATCATGAATCATGAATCATAAATCGAATCATGAATTGAATCATGAAACGAATCATAAATTGAATCATGAATCATGAATTGAATCATGAATTGAATCATGAATCATGAATTATGAATCATGTATTGAATCATGAATCATTAATCATGAATTGAATCATGAATCATGAATCATGAATTGAATCATGAATTAAATCATGAATCATGAATCATAAATTGAATCATGAATCATGAATTGATTCATAATTAAATCATGAATCATGAATTGAATCATGAATCATGAATCATGAATTGAATCATGAATCATGAATCATGAATCGAATCATGAATCATGAAATGAATCATGAATCATGAATCGAATCATGAATCATGAATTGAATCATGAATCATGAATAGAATCATGAATCATGAATCATGAATCATGAATTGAATCATGAATCATGAATCATGAATTGAATCATGAATCATGAATCGAATCATGAATCATGAATTGAATCATGAATCATGAATTGAATCATGAATCATGAATCATAAACCGAATCATGAATCATGAATTGAATCATGAATCATGAATCGAATCATAAATCATGATTCAAGATTCATGAATCGAATCATGAATCATGAATTGAATCATGAATCATAAATCATGAATCATGAATTATATCATGCATAATTAATCATGAATCGAATCATGAATCATGAATTGAATCATGAATCATGAATCATGAATCATGAATTGAATCATGAATTAAATCATGAATCATGAATCATAAATTGAATCATGAATAATGAATTGAATCATGAATCATGAATCATGAATCATGAATTGAATCATGAATTAAATCATGATTCATGGATTGAATCATGAATCATGAATCATGAATCATGAATTGAATCATGAATCATGAATCATGAATCGAATCATGAATCATGAATTGAATCATGAATCATGAATCATGAATTGAATCATGAATCATGAATCATGAATTGAATCATGAATCACGAATCGAATCATGAATCATGAATCATGAATCATGAATTGAATCATGAATCACGAATCGAATCATGAATCATGAATTGAATCATGAATCATGAATCATGAATCATGAATCATGAATCGAATCATGAATCATGAATTGAATCATGAATCATGAATCATAAATCGAATCATGAATCATGAATCATGAATCATGAATTGAATCATGAATCATGAATCGAATCATAAATCATGATTCAAGATTCATGAATCGAATCATGAATCATGAATTGAATCATGAATCATGAATCATGAATTGAATCATGAATCATGAATCATGAATTGAATCATGAATCACGAATCGAATCATGAATCATGAATTGAATCATGAATCATGAATCATGAATCGAATCATGAATCATGAATTGTATCATGAATCATGAAATGAATCATGAATTGAAACATTAATCTTGTATCATAAATCATGAATCATGAATTGAATCATGAATCATGAATTATGAATCATGAATTGAATCATGAATCATGAATTATGAATCATGAATCATGAATCATGAATCATGAATCATGAATTGAATCATGAATTGAATCATGAATCATGAATCATGAATTGAATCATGAATCATGAATCATAAATTGAATCATCAATCATAAATCATGAATTGAATCATGAATTGAATCATGAATCATCAATCATGAATTGAATCATGAATCATCAATCATGAATTGAATCATGAATTGAATCATGAATCATGAATTGAATCATGAATCATGAATCGAATCATGAATCATGAATTGAATCATGAACTGAATCATGAATCATGAATCATGAATTAAATCATGAATTATGAATCATGAATCGAATGATGAATCATGAATCAAGAATCATGAATCGAATCATGAATCATGAATTGAATCATGAATCATGAATCGAATCATGAATCATGAATCATGAATCATGAATCATGAATTGAATCATGAATCATAAATTGAATTTTGAATTATGAATCAGGAATTGAATCATGAATTGAATCATGAATCATGAATTATGAATCATGTATTGAATCATGAATCATTAATCATGAATTGAATCATGAATCATGAATTATGAATCATGTATTGAATCATGAATCATTAATCATGAATTGAATCATGAATCATGAATCATGAATTGAATCATGAATTAAATCATGAATCATGAATCATAAATTGAATCATGAATCATGAATTGATTCATGAATTAAATCATGAATCATGAATTGAATCATGAATCATGAATCATGAATCATGAATCATGAATTGAATCATGAATCATGAATCGAATCATGAATCATGAATTGAATCATGAATCATGAATCGAATCATGAATCATGAATTGAATCATGAATCATGAATAGAATCATGAATCATGAATCATGAATCATGAATTGAATCATGAATCATGAATCATGAATTGAATCATGAATCATGAATCGAATCATGAATCATGAATTGAATCATGAATCATGAATCGAATCATGAATCATGAATTGAATCATGAATCATGAATCATAAATCGAATCATGAATCATGAATTGAATCATGAATCATGAACAATGAATCATGAATTGAATCATGAATCATGAATCGAATCATAAATCATGATTCAAGATTCATGAATTGAATAATGAATCATGAATCATGAATCATGAATTGAATCATGAATTAAATCATGAATCATGAATCATAAATTGAATCATGAATAATGAATTGAATCATGAATCATGAATCATGAATCATGAATTGAATCATGAATTAAATCATGATTCATGGATTGAATCATGAATCATGAATCATGAATCATGAATTGAATCATGAATCATGAATCATGAATTGAATCATGAATCATGAATCATAAATCGAATCATGAATTGAATCATGAAACGAATCATAAATTGAATCATGAATCATGAATTGAATCATGAATCATGAATTGAATCATGAATCATGAATTATGAATCATGTATTGAATCATGAATCATTAATCATGAATTGAATCATGAATCATGAATCATGAATTGAATCATGAATTAAATCATGAATCATGAATCATAAATTGAATCATGAATCATGAATTGATTCATGAATTAAATCATGAATCATGAATTGAATCATGAATTGAATCATGAATCATGAATTGAATCATGAATCATGAATCGAATCATGAATCATGAATTGAATCATGAATCATGAATAGAATCATGAATCATGAATCATGAATCATGAATTGAATCATGAATCATGAATCATGAATTGAATCATGAATCACGAATCGAATCATGAATCATGAATTGAATCATGAATCATGAATCATGAATCGAATCATGAATCATGAATTGTATCATGAATCATGAAATGAATCATGAATTGAAACATTAATCTTGTATCATAAATCATGAATCATGAATTGAATCATGAATCATGAATTATGAATCATGAATTGAATCATGAATCATGAATTATGAATCATGAATCATGAATCATGAATCATGAATCATGAATTGAATCATGAATTGAATCATGAATCATGAATCATGAATTGAATCATGAATCATGAATCATAAATTGAATCATCAATCATAAATCATGAATTGAATCATGAATTGAATCATGAATCATCAATCATGAATTGAATCATGAATCATCAATCATGAATTGAATCATGAATTGAATCATGAATCATGAATTGAATCATGAATCATGAATCGAATCATGAATCATGAATTGAATCATGAACTGAATCATGAATCATGAATCATGAATTAAATCATGAATTATGAATCATGAATCGAATGATGAATCATGAATCAAGAATCATGAATCGAATCATGAATCATGAATTGAATCATGAATCATGAATCGAATCATGAATCATGAATCATGAATCATGAATCATGAATTGAATCATGAATCATAAATTGAATTTTGAATTATGAATCAGGAATTGAATCATGAATTGAATCATGAATCATGAATTATGAATCATGTATTGAATCATGAATCATTAATCATGAATTGAATCATGAATCATGAATTATGAATCATGTATTGAATCATGAATCATTAATCATGAATTGAATCATGAATCATGAATCATGAATTGAATCATGAATTAAATCTTGAATCATGAATCATGAATCGAATCATGAATCATGAATTGAATCATGAATCATGAATCGAATCATGAATCATGAATTGAATCATGAATCATGAATAGAATCATGAATCATGAATCATGAATCATGAATTGAATCATGAATCATGAATCATGAATTGAATCATGAATCATGAATCGAATCATGAATCATGAATTGAATCATGAATCATGAATCGAATCATGAATCATGAATTGAATCATGAATCATGAATCATAAATCGAATCATGAATCATGAATTGAATCATGAATCATGAACAATGAATCATGAATTGAATCATGAATCATGAATCGAATCATAAATCATGATTCAAGATTCATGAATTGAATAATGAATCATGAATCATGAATCATGAATTGAATCATGAATTAAATCATGAATCATGAATCATAAATTGAATCATGAATAATGAATTGAATCATGAATCATGAATCATGAATCATGAATTGAATCATGAATTAAATCATGATTCATGGATTGAATCATGAATCATGAATCATGAATCATGAATTGAATCATGAATCATGAATCATGAATTGAATCATGAATCATGAATCATAAATCGAATCATGAATTGAATCATGAAACGAATCATAAATTGAATCATGAATCATGAATTGAATCATGAATCATGAATTGAATCATGAATCATGAATTATGAATCATGTATTGAATCATGAATCATTAATCATGAATTGAATCATGAATCATGAATCATGAATTGAATCATGAATTAAATCATGAATCATGAATCATAAATTGAATCATGAATCATGAATTGATTCATGAATTAAATCATGAATCATGAATTGAATCATGAATTGAATCATGAATCATGAATTGAATCATGAATCATGAATCGAATCATGAATCATGAATTGAATCATGAATCATGAATAGAATCATGAATCATGAATCATGAATCATGAATTGAATCATGAATCATGAATCATGAATTGAATCATGAATCATGAATCGAATCATGAATCATGAATTGAATCATGAATCATGAATTGAATCATGAATCATGAATCATAAATCGAATCATGAATCATGAATTGAATCATGAATCATGAATCGAATCATAAATCATGATTCAAGATTCATGAATCGAATCATGAATCATGAATTGAATCATGAATCATAAATCATGAATCATGAATTGAATCATGCATAATTAATCATGAATCGAATCATGAATCATGAATTGAATCATGAATCATGAATCATGAATCATGAATTGAATCATGAATTAAATCATGAATCATGAATCATAAATTGAATCATGAATAATGAATTGAATCATGAATCATGAATCATGAATCATGAATTGAATCATGAATTAAATCATGATTCATGGATTGAATCATGAATCATGAATCATGAATTGAATCATGAATCATGAATCATGAATCGAATCATGAATCATGAATTGAATCATGAATCATGAATCATGAATTGAATCATGAATCATGAATCATGAATTGAATCATGAATCACGAATCGAATCATGAATCATGAATCATGAATCATGAATTGAATCATGAATCACGAATCGAATCATGAATCATGAATTGAATCATGAATCATGAATCATGAATCATGAATCATGAATCGAATCATGAATCATGAATTGAATCATGAATCATGAATCATAAATCGAATCATGAATCATGAATTGAATCATGAATCATGAATCATGAATCATGAATTGAATCATGAATCATGAATCGAATCATAAATCATGATTCAAGATTCATGAATCGAATCATGAATCATGAATTGAATCATGAATCATGAATCATGAATTGAATCATGAATCATGAATCATGAATTGAATCATGAGTCACGAATCGAATCATGAATCATGAATTGAATCATGAATCATGAATCATGAATCGAATCATGAATCATGAATTGTATCATGAATCATGAAATGAATCATGAATTGAAACATTAATCTTGTATCATAAATCATGAATCATGAATTGAATCATGAATCATGAATTATGAATCATGAATTGAATCATGAATCATGAATTATGAATCATGAATCATGAATCATGAATCATGAATCATGAATTGAATCATGAATTGAATCATGAATCATGAATCATGAATTGAATCATGAATCATGAATCATAAATTGAATCATCAATCATAAATCATGAATTGAATCATGAATTGAATCATGAATCATCAATCATGAATTGAATCATGAATCATCAATCATGAATTGAATCATGAATTGAATCATGAATCATGAATTGAATCATGAATCATGAATCGAATCATGAATCATGAATTGAATCATGAACTGAATCATGAATCATGAATCATGAATTAAATCATGAATTATGAATCATGAATCGAATCATGAATCATGAATCAAGAATCATGAATCGAATCATGAATCATGAATTGAATCATGAATCATGAATCGAATCATGAATCATAAATCATGAATCATGAATTGAATCATGAATCATAAATTGAATTTTGAATTATGAATCAGGAATTGAATCATGAATTGAATCATGAGTCATGAATCATGAATCATAAATTGAATCATGAATCATGAATTGAATTATAAATAAGGAATCATGAATCGAATCATGAATCATGAATTGAATCATGAATCATGAATCGAATCTTGAATTATGAATCATGAATTGAATCATGAATTGAATCTCGAATCATGAATCATGAATTGAATCAGGAAACGGATCATGAATTGAATCATGAATCATGAATTGAATCATGAATCAGGAATCATGAATTGAATCATGAATCATGAATCATGAATTAAATCATGAATTGAATCATGAATCATGAATCATAAATCATGAATTGAATCGTGAATCATGAATTGAATCATGAATCATGAATCATGAATTGAATCATGAATAATGAATTATGAAACATGAATTGAATCATGAATCATGAATCGATTCATGAATCATGAATCATGAATCGATTCATGAATCATGAATCATGAATCGATTCATGAATCATGAATCATGAATCGATTCATGAATCATGAATCATGAATCGATTCATGAATCATGAATCATGAATCGATTCATGAATCATGAATCATGAATCGATTCATGAATCATGAATCATGAATCGATTCATGAATCATGAATCATGAATCGTGAATTGAATCATGAATCATGAATTAAATCATGAATCATGAATCGAATCATGAATCATGAATCAAGAATCATGAATCGAATCATGAATCATGAATTGAATCATGAATCATGAATCATGAATCAAATCATGAATCATGAATCATGAATCGTGAATTGAATCATGAATCATGAATTGAATCTTGAATCATGAATCATGAATTGAATCATGAATCATAAATCATGAATCAAGAATCATGAATTGAATCATTAATTGAATCATGAATCATGAATTGAATCATAAATCATGAATCATGAATCATGAATTGATAAATGAATCATGAATCGAATCATGAATCATATATTGAATCATGAATCATGAATCGAATCATGAATCAAGAATCATGAATCGAATCATGAATCATGAATTGAATCATTAATCATGAATGATGAATCATGAATTGAATCATGAATCATGAATCGAATCATGAATCATGAATTGAATCATGAATTGAAACATTAATCTTGTATCATAAATCATGAATCATGAATTGAATCATGAATCATGAATTATGAATCATGAATTGAATCATGAATCATGAATTATGAATCATGAATCATGAATCATGAATCATGAATTGAATCATGAATTGAATCATGAATCATGAATCATGAATTGAATCATGAATCATGAATCATAAATTGAATCATCAATCATAAATCATGAATTGAATCATGAATTGAATCATGAATTGAATCATGAATTGAATCATGAATCATCAATCATGAATTGAATCATGAATCATCAATCATGAATTGAATCATGAATTGAATCATGAATCATGAATTGAATCATGAATCATGAATCGAATCATGAATCATGAATGGAATCATGAATCATGAATTAAATCATGAATTATGAATCATGAATCGAATCATGAATCATGAATCAAGAATCATGAATCGAATCATGAATCATGAATTGAATCATGAATCATGAATCGAATCATGAATCATAAATCATGAATCATGAATTGAATCATGAATCATAAATTGAATTTTGAATTATGAATCAGGAATTGAATCATGAATTGAATCATGAGTCATGAATCATGAATCATAAATTGAATCATGAATCATGAATTGAATTATAAATAAGGAATCATGAATCGAATCATGAATCATGAATTGAATCATGAATCATGAATCGAATCTTGAATTATGAATCATGAATTGAATCATGAATTGAATCTCGAATCATGAATCATGAATTGAATCAGGAAACGGATCATGAATTGAATCATGAATCATGAATTGAATCATGAATCAGGAATCATGAATTGAATCATGAATCATGAATCATGAATTAAATCATGAATTGAATCATGAATCATGAATCATAAATCATGAATTGAATCGTGAATCATGAATTGAATCATGAATCATGAATCATGAATTGAATCATGAATAATGAATTATGAAACATGAATTGAATCATGAATCATGAATCGATTCATGAATCATGAATCATGAATCGATTCATGAATCATGAATCATGAATCGATTCATGAATCATGAATCATGAATCGATTCATGAATCATGAATCATGAATCGATTCATGAATCATGAATCATGAATCGATTCATGAATCATGAATCATGAATCGATTCATGAATCATGAATCATGAATCGATTCATGAATCATGAATCATGAATCGATTCATGAATCATGAATCATGAATCGTGAATTGAATCATGAATCATGAATTAAATCATGAATCATGAATCGAATCATGAATCATGAATCAAGAATCATGAATCGAATCATGAATCATGAATTGAATCATGAATCATGAATCATGAATCAAATCATGAATCATGAATCATGAATCGTGAATTGAATCATGAATCATGAATTGAATCTTGAATCATGAATCATGAATTGAATCATGAATCATAAATCATGAATCAAGAATCATGAATTGAATCATTAATTGAATCATGAATCATGAATTGAATCATAAATCATGAATCATGAATCATGAATTGATAAATGAATCATGAATCGAATCATGAATCATATATTGAATCATGAATCATGAATCGAATCATGAATCAAGAATCATGAATCGAATCATGAATCATGAATTGAATCATTAATCATGAATGATGAATCATGAATTGAATCATGAATCATGAATCGAATCATGAATCATGAATTGAATCATGAATTGAAACATTAATCTTGTATCATAAATCATGAATCATGAATTGAATCATGAATCATGAATTATGAATCATGAATTGAATCATGAATCATGAATTATGAATCATGAATCATGAATCATGAATCATGAATTGAATCATGAATTGAATCATGAATCATGAATCATGAATTGAATCATGAATCATGAATCATAAATTGAATCATCAATCATAAATCATGAATTGAATCATGAATTGAATCATGAATTGAATCATGAATTGAATCATGAATCATCAATCATGAATTGAATCATGAATCATCAATCATGAATTGAATCATGAATTGAATCATGAATCATGAATTGAATCATGAATCATGAATCGAATCATGAATCATGAATTGAATCATGAACTGAATCATGAATCATGAATCATGAATTAAATCATGAATTATGAATCATGAATCGAATCATGAATCATGAATCAAGAATCATGAATCGAATCATGAATCATGAATTGAATCATGAGTCATGAATCGAATCATGAATCATGAATCATGAATCATGAATCATGAATTGAATCATGAATCATAAATTGAATTTTGAATTATGAATCAGGAATTGAATCATGAATTGAATCATGAGTCATGAATCATGAATCATAAATTGAATCATGAATCATGAATTGAATTATAAATAAGGAATCATGAATCGAATCATGAATCATGAATTGAATCATGAATCATGAATCGAATCTTGAATTATGAATCATGAATTGAATCATGAATTGAATCTCGAATCATGAATCATGAATTGAATCAGGAAACGGATCATGAATTGAATCATGAATCATGAATTGAATCATGAATCAGGAATCATGAATTGAATCATGAATCATGAATCATGAATTAAATCATGAATTGAATCATGAATCATGAATCATAAATCATGAATTGAATCGTGAATCATGAATTGAATCATGAATCATGAATCATGAATTGAATCATGAATAATGAATTATGAAACATGAATTGAATCATGAATCATGAATCGATTCATGAATCATGAATCATGAATCGATTCATGAATCATGAATCATGAATCGATTCATGAATCATGAATCATGAATCGATTCATGAATCATGAATCATGAATCGATTCATGAATCATGAATCATGAATCGATTCATGAATCATGAATCATGAATCGATTCATGAATCATGAATCATGAATCGATTCATGAATCATGAATCATGAATCGATTCATGAATCATGAATCATGAATCGATTCATGAATCATGAATCATGAATCGTGAATTGAATGATGAATCATGAATCGATTCATGAATCATGAATCATGAATCGTGAATTGAATCATGAATCATGAATTAAATCATGAATCATGAATCGAATCATGAATCATGAATCAAGAATCATGAATCTAATCATGAATCATGAATTGAATCATGAATCATGAATCATGAATCAAATCATGAATCATGAATCGTGAATTGAATCATGAATCATGAATTTAATCTTGAATCATGAATCATGAATTGAATCATGAATTGAATCATGAATCATAAATCATGAATCAAGAATCATGAATTGAATCATTAATTGAATCATGAATCATGAATTGAATCATAAATCATGAATCATGAATCATGAATTGATAAATGAATCATGAATCGAATCATGAATCATATATTGAATCATGAATCATGAATCATGAATCGAATCATGAATCATGAATCAAGAATCATGAATCGAATCATGAATCATGAATTGAATCATTAATCATGAATCATAAATTGAATCATTAATCATAAATCATGAATTGAATCATGAATTGAATCATGAATCATCAATCATGAATTGAATCATGAATCATCAATCATGAATTGAATCATGAATTGAATCATGAATCATGAATTGAATCATGAATCATGAATCGAATCATGAATCATGAATTGAATCATGAACTGAATCATGAATCATGAATCATGAATTAAATCATGAATTATGAATCATGAATCGAATCATGAATCATGAATCAAGAATCATGAATCGAATCATGAATCATGAATTGAATCATGAATCATGAATCGAATCATGAATCATGAATCATGAATCATGAATCATGAATTGAATCATGAATCATAAATTGAATTTTGAATTATGAATCAGGAATTGAATCATGAATTGAATCATGAATCATGAATTATGAATCATGAATTGAATCATGAATTGAATCATGAATCATAAATCATGAATCAAGAATCATGAATTGAATCATTAATTGAATCATGAATCATGAATTGAATCATAAATCATGAATCATGAATCATGAATTGATAAATGAATCATGAATCGAATCATGAATCATATATTGAATCATGAATCATGAATCATGAATCGAATCATGAATCAAGAATCATGAATCGAATCATGAATCATGAATTGAATCATTAATCATGAATGATGAATCATGAATTGAATCATGAATCATGAATCGAATCATGAATCATGAATTGAATCATGAATTGAAACATTAATCTTGTATCATAAATCATGAATCATGAATTGAATCATGAATCATGAATTATGAATCATGAATTGAATCATGAATCATGAATTATGAATCATGAATCATGAATCATGAATCATGAATTGAATCATGAATTGAATCATGAATCATGAATCATGAATTGAATCATGAATCATGAATCATAAATTGAATCATCAATCATAAATCATGAATTGAATCATGAATTGAATCATGAATTGAATCATGAATTGAATCATGAATCATCAATCATGAATTGAATCATGAATCATCAATCATGAATTGAATCATGAATTGAATCATGAATCATGAATTGAATCATGAATCATGAATCGAATCATGAATCATGAATTGAATCATGAACTGAATCATGAATCATGAATCATGAATTAAATCATGAATTATGAATCATGAATCGAATCATGAATCATGAATCAAGAATCATGAATCGAATCATGAATCATGAATTGAATCATGAATCATGAATCGAATCATGAATCATGAATCATGAATCATGAATCATGAATTGAATCATGAATCATAAATTGAATTTTGAATTATGAATCAGGAATTGAATCATGAATTGAATCATGAGTCATGAATCATGAATCATAAATTGAATCATGAATCATGAATTGAATTATAAATAAGGAATCATGAATCGAATCATGAATCATGAATTGAATCATGAATCATGAATCGAATCTTGAATTATGAATCATGAATTGAATCATGAATTGAATCTCGAATCATGAATCATGAATTGAATCAGGAAACGGATCATGAATTGAATCATGAATCATGAATTGAATCATGAATCAGGAATCATGAATTGAATCATGAATCATGAATCATGAATTAAATCATGAATTGAATCATGAATCATGAATCATAAATCATGAATTGAATCGTGAATCATGAATTGAATCATGAATCATGAATCATGAATTGAATCATGAATAATGAATTATGAAACATGAATTGAATCATGAATCATGAATCGATTCATGAATCATGAATCATGAATCGATTCATGAATCATGAATCATGAATCGATTCATGAATCATGAATCATGAATCGATTCATGAATCATGAATCATGAATCGATTCATGAATCATGAATCATGAATCGATTCATGAATCATGAATCATGAATCGATTCATGAATCATGAATCATGAATCGATTCATGAATCATGAATCATGAATCGATTCATGAATCATGAATCATGAATCGTGAATTGAATGATGAATCATGAATCGATTCATGAATCATGAATCATGAATCGTGAATTGAATCATGAATCATGAATTAAATCATGAATCATGAATCGAATCATGAATCATGAATCAAGAATCATGAATCGAATCATGAATCATGAATTGAATCATGAATCATGAATCATGAATCAAATCATGAATCATGAATCGTGAATTGAATCATGAATCATGAATTGAATCTTGAATCATGAATCATGAATTGAATCATGAATTGAATCATGAATCATAAATCATGAATCAAGAATCATGAATTGAATCATTAATTGAATCATGAATCATGAATTGAATCATAAATCATGAATCATGAATCATGAATTGATAAATGAATCATGAATCGAATCATGAATCATATATTGAATCATGAATCATGAATCATGAATCGAATCATGAATCATGAATCAAGAATCATGAATCGAATCATGAATCATGAATTGAATCATTAATCATGAATCATAAATTGAATCATTAATCATAAATCATGAATTGAATCATGAATTGAATCATGAATCATCAATCATGAATTGAATCATGAATCATCAATCATGAATTGAATCATGAATTGAATCATGAATCATGAATTGAATCATGAATCATGAATCGAATCATGAATCATGAATTGAATCATGAACTGAATCATGAATCATGAATCATGAATTAAATCATGAATTATGAATCATGAATCGAATCATGAATCATGAATCAAGAATCATGAATCGAATCATGAATCATGAATTGAATCATGAATCATGAATCGAATCATGAATCATGAATCATGAATCATGAATCATGAATTGAATCATGAATCATAAATTGAATTTTGAATTATGAATCAGGAATTGAATCATGAATTGAATCATGAATCATGAATTATGAATCATGTATTGAATCATGAATCATTAATCATGAATTGAATCATGAATCATGAATTATGAATCATGTATTGAATCATGAATCATTAATCATGAATTGAATCATGAATCATGAATCATGAATTGAATCATGAATTAAATCATGAATCATGAATCATAAATTGAATCATGAATCATGAATTGATTCATGAATTAAATCATGAATCATGAATTGAATCATGAATCATGAATCATGAATTGAATCATGAATCATGAATCATGAATCGAATCATGAATCATGAATTGAATCATGAATCATGAATCGAATCATGAATCATGAATTGAATCATGAATCATGAATAGAATCATGAATCATGAATCATGAATCATGAATTGAATCATGAATCATGAATCATGAATTGAATCATGAATCATGAATCGAATCATGAATCATGAATTGAATCATGAATAATGAATCGAATCATGAATCATGAATTGAATCATGAATCATGAATCATAAATCGAATCATGAATCATGAATTGAATCATGAATCATGAACAATGAATCATGAATTGAATCTAGAATCATGAATCGAATCATAAATCATGATTCAAGATTCATGAATCGAATCATGAATCATGAATCGAATCATAAATCATGATTCAAGATTCATGAATCGAATCATGAATCATGAATTGAATCATGAATCATAAATCATGAATCATGAATTGAATCATGCATAATTAATCATGAATCGAATCATGAATCATGAATTGAATCATGAATCATGAATCATGAATCATGAATTGAATCATGAATTAAATCATGAATCATGAATCATAAATTGAATCATGAATAATGAATTGAATCATGAATCATGAATCATGAATCATGAATTGAATCATGAATTAAATCATGATTCATGGATTGAATCATGAATCATGAATCATGAATCATGAATTGAATCATGAATCATGAATCATGAATCGAATCATGAATCATGAATCATAAATTGAATCAAGAATCATGAATCATGAATCAAATCATGAATCATGAATCATGAATCGAATCATGAATCATGAATCATAAATTGAATCAAGAATCATGAATCGAATCTTGAATCATGAATCATGAATTGAATCATGAATCATGAATCATGAATCATGAATTGAATCATGAATCGTGAACAATGAATCGAATCATGAATCATAAATCATGAATTAAATCATGAATCATGAATAATAAATTGAATCATGAATCATGAATTGAATCAGGAATCGAATCATGAATTGTATCATGAATCATGAAATGAATCATGAATTGAAACATTAATCATGTATCATAAATCATGAATCATATATTGAATCATGAATCATGAATTATGAATCATGAATTGAATCATGAATCATGAATTATGAATCATGAATTGAATCATGAATCATGAATCATGAATTGAATCATGAATCATGAATTATGAAACATGAATTAAATCATGAATCATGAATTGAATCATGAATCATGAATTGAATCATCAATCATGGATCATCAATCATGAATTGAATCATGAATCATGAATTATGAAACATGAATTGAATCATGAATCATGAATTGAATCATGAATCATGATTAATGAATTAAATAATGAGACATGATTCATAAATCATGAATTAAATCATGAATCATGAATCAAATCATGAATCATGAATCATGAATCGAATCATGAATCATGAATCATGAATCATATATTGAATCAAGAATCATGAATCGAATCTTGAATCATGAATCATGAATTGAATCATGAATCATGAATCATGAATCATGAATTGAATCATGAATCATGAATAATGATTCGATTCATGAATCATGAATCATGAATTAAATCATGAATCATGAATAATAAATTGAATCATGAATCATGAATTGAATCAGGAATCGAATCATGAATTGTATCATGAATCATGAAATGAATCATGAATTGAATCATGAATCATGAATTATGAATCATGAATTGAATCATGAATCATGAAGCATGAATCATGAATTGAATCATGAATTGAATCATGAATCATGAATCATGAATTGAATCATGAATCATGAATTATGAAACATGAATTGAATCATGAATCATGAATTAAATCATGAATCATGATTAATGAATTAAATAATGAGACATGAATCATAAATCATGAATAAATCATGAATCATGAATCAAATCATGAATCATGAATCATGAATCGAATCATGAATCATGAATCATAAATTGAATCAAGAATCATGAATCGAATCTTGAATCATGAATCATGAATTGAATCATGAATCATGAATTGAATCATGAATCGTGAACAATGAATCGAATCATGAATCATAAATCATGAAATAAATCATGAATCATGAATAAAAAATTGAATCATGAATCATGAATTGAATCAGGAATCGAATCATGAATTGTATCATGAATCATGAAATGAATCATGAATTGAATCATGAATCATGAATTATGAATCATGAATTGAATCATGAATCATGAATCATGAATCATGAATTGAATCATGAATTGAATCATGAATCATGAATCATGAATTGAATCATGAATCATGAATTATGAAACATGAATTGAATCATGAATCATGAATTAAATCATGAATCATGATTAATGAATTAAATAATGAGACATGAATCATAAATCATGAATTAAATCATGAATCATGAATCATGAATCGAATCATGAATCATGAATCATGAATCGAATCATGAATCATGAATCATAAATTGAATCAAGAATCATGAATCATGAATCAAATCATGAATCATGAATCATGAATCGAATCATGAATCATGAATCATAAATTGAATCAAGAATCATGAATCGAATCTTGAATCATGAATCATGAATTGAATCATGAATCATGAATCATGAATCATGAATTGAATCATGAATCGTGAACAATGAATCGAATCATGAATCATGAATCATGAATTAAATCATGAATCATGAATAATAAATTGAATCATGAATCATGAATTGAATCAGGAATCGAATCATGAATTGTATCATGAATCATGAAATGAATCATGAATTGAATCATGAATTGAATCTCGAATCATGAATCATGAATTAGATCAGGAAACGGATCATGAATTGAATCATGAATCATGAATTGAATCATGAATCAGGAATCATGAATTGAATCATGAATTTAATCATGAATCATGAATCATAAATCATGAATTGAATCGTGAATCATGAATTGAATCATGAATCATGAATCATGAATCATGAATTGAATCACGAATCATGAATTATAAAACATGAATTGAATCATGAATCATGAATCGAATCATGAATCATGATTTATGAATTGAATCATAAGTCATGAATCAAGAATCATGAATCGAATCATAAATCATGAATTGAATCATGAATCATGAATCGAATCATGAATCATGAATCATGAATCATGAATTAAGAATTAAATCATGAATCATAAATCGAATTTTGAATTATGAATCATGAATTGAATCATGAATTGAATCATGAGTCATGAATCATGAATCATGAATTGAATCATAAATAATGAATCATTAATCGAATCATGAATCATGAATTGAATCATGAATCATGAATTGAATCTTGAATCATGAATTGAATCATGAATCATGAATTGAATCATGAATCATGAATTGAATCTTGAATCATGAATCATGAATTGAATCATGAATTGAATCATGAATCATAAATTGAATCATGAATCATGAATCATGGATTGAATCATTAATTGAATCATGAACCATAAATCATGAATTGAATCATAAATCATGAATCATGAATCGAATCATGAATCATGAATTGAATCATGAATCATTAATCTTCAATCGAATCATGAATCATGAATCAAGAATCATGAATCATGAATCATGAATTGAATCATGAATCATGAATTGAATCATGAATCATGAATTGATTCATGAATTGAATCATTAATAATGAATCATGAATCATGAATTGAATTATAATTTGAATCATGAATCATGAATTGAATCATGAATTGAATCATGAATCATGAATCATGAATTGAATCATGAATCATGAATCATGAATTAAATCATGAATCATGAATCATAAATCGAATTATGAATCATGAATTGAATCATTAAACGAATCTTAAACTGAATTATGAATCATGAATTGAATCATAAATCATGAATCATGAATTGAATCATGAATCACTAATCATGAATCATGAATTGAATCATGAATCACTAATCATGAATTGAATCATGAATCATGAATCATGAATCATGAATTGAATCATGAATTAAATCATGAATCATGAATCATAAATTGAATCATGAATCATGAATCATAAACTGAATCATGAATCATGAATTGAATCATGAATTAAATCATGAATCATGAATTGAATCATGAATCATGAATCATGAATTGAATCATGAATCATGAATCGAATCATGAATCATGAATTGAATCATGAATCATGAATCGAATCATGAATCATGAATTGAATCATGAATCATGAATAGAATCATGAATCATGAATCATGAATTGAATCATGAATCATGAATCAAATCATGAATCATGAATTGAATCATGAATCATAATTCATGAATTGAATCATGAATCATGAATCGAATCAAGAATCATGAATTGAATCATGAATCATGAATCATTAATAGAATCATGAATCATGAATCATGAAACGTGAATTGAATCATGAATTAAATCATGAATCATGAATTGAATCATGAATCATAAAATGAATCATGAATTGAAACATTAATCATGTATCATAAATCATGAATCATATATTGAATAATGAATCATGAATTATGAATCATGAATTGAATCATGAATCATGAATTATGAATCATGAATTGAATCATGAATCATGAATCATGAATTGAATCATGAATTAAATCATGAATCATGAATCATGAATTGAATCATGAATCATGAATCATAAATTGAATCATCAATCATGAATCATGAATTGAATCATGAATTGAATCATGAATCATCAATCATGAATTGAATCATCAATCATGAATCATGAATCATGAATTGAATCATGAATTGAATCATGATTAATGAATTGAATCATGAATCATGAATCGAATCATGAATCATGAATTGAATCATGAATTGAATCATGAATCATGAATTATGAATCATGAATTAAATCATGAATTGAATCATGAATCATGAATCGAATCATGAATTATGAATTGAATCATGAATTGAATCAAGAATCATGAATCATGAATCAAATCATGAATCATGAATCATGAATCGAATCATGAATCATGAATCATAAATTGAATCAAGAATCATGAATCGAATCTTGAATCATGAATCATGAATTGAATCATGAATCGTGAACAATGAATCGAATCATGAATCATAAATCATGAATTAAATCATGAATCATGAATAATAAATTGAATCATGAATCATGAATTGAATCAGGAATCGAATCATGAATTGTATCATGAATCATGAAATGAATCATGAATTGAAACATTAATCATGTATCATAAATCATGAATCATATATTGAATCATGAATCATGAATTATGAATCATGAATTGAATCATGAATCATGAATTATGAATCATGAATTGAATCATGAATCATGAATCATGAATCATGAATTGAATCATGAATTGAATCATGAATCATGAATCATGAATTGAATCATAAATCATGAATTATGAAACATGAATTAAATCATGAATCATGAATTGAATCATGAATCATGATTAATGAATTAAATAATGAGACATGAATCATAAATCATGAATTAAATCATGAATCATGAATCATGAATCAAATCATGAATCATGAATCATGAATAGAATCCTGAATCATGAATCATGAATCATAAATTGAATCAAGAATCATGAATCGAATCTTGAATCATGAATTGAATCATGAATCATGAATCATGAATCATGAATTGAATCATGAATCGTGAACAATGAATCGAATCATGAATCATGAATCATGAATTAAATCATGAATCATGAATAATAAATTGAATCATGAATCATGAATTGAATCAGGAATCGGATCATGAATTGAATCATGAATCATGAATTGAATCATGAATCAGGAATCATGAATTGAATCATGAATTTAATCATGAATCATGAATCATAAATCATGAATTGAATCGTGAATCATGAATTGAATCATGAATCATGAATCATGAATCATGAATTGAATCACGAATCATGAATTATAAAACATGAATTGAATCATGAATCATGAATCGAATCATGAATCATGATTTATGAATTGAATCATAAGTCATGAATCAAGAATCATGAATCGAATCATGAATCATGAATTGAATCATGAATCATGAATCGAATCATGAATCATGAATCATGAATCATGAATTAAGAATTGAATCATGAATCATAAATCAAATTTTGAATTATGAATCATGAATTGAATCATGAATTGAATCATGAGTCATGAATCATGAATCATGAATTGAATCATAAATAATGAATCATGAATCGAATCATGAATCATGAATTGAATCATGAATCATGAATTGAATCTTGAATCATGAATTGAATCATGAATCATGAATTGAATCATGAATCATGAATTGAATCTTGAATCATGAATCATGAATTGAATCATGAATTGAATCATGAATCATAAATTGAATCATGAATCATGAATCATGGATTGAATCATTAATTGAATCATGAATCATGAATTGAATCATAAATCATGAATCATGAATCGAATCATGAATCATGAATTGAATCATGAATCATCAATCTTGAATCGAATCATGAATCATGAATCAAGAATCATGAATCATGAATCATGAATTGAATCATGAATCATGAATTGAATCATGAATCATGAATTGATTCATGAATTGAATCATTAATAATGAATCATGAATCATGAATTGAATTATAATTTGAATCATGAATCATGAATTGAATCATGAATTGAATCATGAATCATGAATCATGAATTGAATCATGAATCATGAATCATGAATTAAATCATGAATCATGAATCATAAATCGAATTATGAATCATGAATTGAATCATTAAACGAATCATAAACTGAATTATGAATCATGAATTGAATCATGAATCATGAATCATGAATTCAATCATGAATCACTAATCATGAATCATGAATTGAATCATGAATCACTAATCATGAATTGAATCATGAATCATGAATCATGAATCATGAATTGAATCATGAATTAAATCATGAATCATGAATCATAAATTGAATCATGAATCATGAATCATAAACTGAATCATGAATCATGAATTGAATCATGAATTAAATCATGAATCATGAATTGAATCATGAATCATGAATTGAATCATGAATCATGAATCGAATCATGAATCATGAATTGAATCATGAATCATGAATCGAATCATGAATCATGAATTGAATCATGAATCATGAATAGAATCATGAATCATGAATTGAATCATGAATCATGAATCATGAATTGAATCATGAATCATGAATCAAATCATGAATCATGAATTGAATCATGAATCATAATTCATGAATTGAATCATGAATCATGAATCGAATCAAGAATCATGAATTGAATCATGAATCATGAATCATTAATAGAATCATGAATCATGAATCATGAAACATGAATTGAATCATGAATTAAATCATGAATCATGAATCATGAATTGAATAATGAATCATGAATCATAAACTGAATCATGAATCATGAATTGAATCATGAATTAAATCATGAATCATGAATTGAATCATGAATCATGAATCATGAATTGAATCATGAATCATGAATGGAATCATGAATCATGAATTGAATCATGAATCATGAATGGAATCATGAATCATGAATTAAATCATGAATCATCAATCATGAATTGAATCATGAATCATGAATCATGAATCATCAATTAAATCATGAATTGAATCATAAATCATGAATCGAATCATGAATCATGAATCATAAATTGAATCAAGAATCTTGAATCGAATCTTGAATCATGAATCATGAATTGAATCATGAATCATGAATCATGAATCATGATTTGAATCAGGAATCGAATCATGAATTGTATCATGAATCATGAAATGAATCATGAATTGAAACATTAATCATGTATCATAAATCATGAATCATATATTGAATCATGAATTATGAATCATGAATTGTATCATGAATCATGAAATGAATCATGAATTGAAACATTAATCATGTATCATAAATCATGAATCATATATTGAATCATGAATCATGAATCATGGATTGAATCATTAATTGAATCATGAATCATGAATTGAATCATAAATCATGAATCATGAATCGAATCATGAATCATGAATTGAATCATGAATCATCAATCTTGAATCGAATCATGAATCATGAATCAAGAATCATGAATCATGAATCATGAATTGAATCATGAATCATGAATTGAATCATGAATCATGAATTGATTCATGAATTGAATCATTAATAATGAATCATGAATCATGAATTGAATTATAATTTGAATCATGAATCATGAATTGAATCATGAATTGAATCATGAATCATGAATCATGAATTGAATCATGAATCATGAATCATGAATTAAATCATGAATCATGAATCATAAATCGAATTATGAATCATGAATTGAATCATTAAACGAATCATAAACTGAATTATGAATCATGAATTGAATCATGAATCATGAATCATGAATTCAATCATGAATCACTAATCATGAATCATGAATTGAATCATGAATCACTAATCATGAATTGAATCATGAATCATGAATCATGAATCATGAATTGAATCATGAATTAAATCATGAATCATGAATCATAAATTGAATCATGAATCATGAATCATAAACTGAATCATGAATCATGAATTGAATCATGAATTAAATCATGAATCATGAATTGAATCATGAATCATGAATTGAATCATGAATCATGAATCGAATCATGAATCATGAATTGAATCATGAATCATGAATCGAATCATGAATCATGAATTGAATCATGAATCATGAATAGAATCATGAATCATGAATCATGAATTGAATCATGAATCATGAATCATGAATTGAATCATGAATCATGAATCAAATCATGAATCATGAATTGAATCATGAATCATAATTCATGAATTGAATCATGAATCATGAATCGAATCAAGAATCATGAATTGAATCATGAATCATGAATCATTAATAGAATCATGAATCATGAATCATGAAACATGAATTGAATCATGAATTAAATCATGAATCATGAATCATGAATTGAATAATGAATCATGAATCATAAACTGAATCATGAATCATGAATTGAATCATGAATTAAATCATGAATCATGAATTGAATCATGAATCATGAATCATGAATTGAATCATGAATCATGAATGGAATCATGAATCATGAATTGAATCATGAATCATGAATGGAATCATGAATCATGAATTAAATCATGAATCATCAATCATGAATTGAATCATGAATCATGAATCATGAATCATCAATTAAATCATGAATTGAATCATAAATCATGAATCGAATCATGAATCATGAATCATAAATTGAATCAAGAATCTTGAATCGAATCTTGAATCATGAATCATGAATTGAATCATGAATCATGAATCATGAATCATGAATTGAATCAGGAATCGAATCATGAATTGTATCATGAATCATGAAATGAATCATGAATTGAAACATTAATCATGTATCATAAATCATGAATCATATATTGAATCATGAATTATGAATCATGAATTGTATCATGAATCATGAAATGAATCATATATTGAAACATTAATCATGTATCATAAATCATGAATCATATATTGAATCATGAATTATGAATCATGAATTGAATCATGAATCATGAATCATGAATCATGAATTGAATCATGAATCATGAATTGAATCATGAATCATGAATCATAAATTGAATCATGAATCATGAATCATGAATTGAATCATAAATTGAATCATGAATCATCAATCATGAATTGAATCATGAATCATGAATCATGAATTGAATCATGAATTGAATCATGAATTGAATCATGAATCATCAATCATGAATTGAATCATGAATCATGAATCATGAATTGAATCATGAATTGAATCATGAATCATGAATTGAATCATGAATCATGAATCGAATCATGAATCATGAATTAAATCATGAATTATGAATCATGAATCGAATCATGAATCATGAATTGAATCATGAATCATGAATCATGAATCGAATCATGAATCATGAATCATGAATCATGAATCATGAATTGAATCATGAATCATAAATCGAATTTTGAATTATGAATCATGAATTGAATCATGAATTGAATCATGAGTCATGAATCATAAATTGAATCATGAATCATGAATTGAATCATAAATAATGAATCATGAATCGAATCATGAATCATGAATTGAATCATGAATCATGAATCATGAATCATGAATTGAATCATGAATTAAATCATGAATCATGAATCATGAATTGAATCATGAATCATAAATCGAATCATGAATCATGAATTGAATTATAATTTGAATCATGAATCATGAATTAAATCATGAATTGAATCATGAATCATGAATCATGAATTGAATCATGAATCATGAATCATAAATCGAATCATGAATTGAATCATGAAACGAATCATAAATTGAATCATGAATCATGAATTGAATCATGAATCATGAATCATGAATTGAATCATGAATCATGAATCGAATCATGAATCATGAATTGAATCATGAATCATGAATCGAATCATGAATCATGAATAGAATCATGAATCATGAATAGAATCATGAATCATGAATCATGAATTGAATCATGAATCATGAATCAAATCATGAATCATGAATTGAATCATGAATCATAATTCATGAATTGAATCATGAATCATGAATCGAATCAAGAATCATGAATTGAATCATGAATCATGAATCATTAATAGAATCATGAATCATGAATCATGAAACATGAATTGAATCATGAATTAAATCATGAATCATGAATTGAATCATGAATCATAAAATGAATCATGAATTGAAACATTAATCATGTATCATAAATCATGAATCATATATTGAATAATGAATCATGAATTATGAATCATGAATTGAATCATGAATCATGAATTATGAATCATGAATTGAATCATGAATCATGAATCATGAATTGAATCATGAATTAAATCATGAATCATGAATTGAATCATGAATCATGAATCATAAATTGAATCATCAATCATGAATCATGAATTGAATCATGAATTGAATCATGAATCATCAATCATGAATTGAATCATCAATCATGAATCATGAATCATGAATTGAATCATGAATTGAATCATGATTAATGAATTGAATCATGAATCATGAATCGAATCATGAATCATGAATTGAATCATGAATTGAATCATGAATCATGAATTATGAATCATGAATTAAATCATGAATTGAATCATGAATCATGAATCGAATCATGAATTATGAATTGAATCATGAATTGAATCAAGAATCATGAATCATGAATCAAATCATGAATCATGAATCATGAATCGAATCATGAATCATGAATCATGAATCGAATCATGAATCATGAATCATAAATTGAATCAAGAATCATGAATCGAATCTTGAATCATGAATCATGAATTGAATCATGAATCGTGAACAATGAATCGAATCATGAATCATAAATCATGAATTAAATCATGAATCATGAATAATAAATTGAATCATGAATCATGAATTGAATCAGGAATCGAATCATGAATTGTATCATGAATCATGAAATGAATCATGAATTGAAACATTAATCATGTATCATAAATCATGAATCATATATTGAATCATGAATCATGAATTATGAATCATGAATTGAATCATGAATCATGAATTATGAATCATGAATTGAATCATGAATCATGAATCATGAATCATGAATTGAATCATGAATTGAATCATGAATCATGAATCATGAATTGAATCATAAATCATGAATTATGAAACATGAATTAAATCATGAATCATGAATTGAATCATGAATCATGATTAATGAATTAAATAATGAGACATGAATCATAAATCATGAATTAAATCATGAATCATGAATCATGAATCAAATCATGAATCATGAATCATGAATAGAATCCTGAATCCTGAATCATGAATCATAAATTGAATCAAGAATCATGAATCGAATCTTGAATCATGAATTGAATCATGAATCATGAATCATGAATCATGAATTGAATCATGAATCGTGAACAATGAATCGAATCATGAATCATGAATCATGAATTAAATCATGAATCATGAATAATAAATTGAATCATGAATCATGAATTGAATCAGGAATCGGATCATGAATTGAATCATGAATCATGAATTGAATCATGAATCAGGAATCATGAATTGAATCATGAATTTAATCATGAATCATGAATCATAAATCATGAATTGAATCGTGAATCATGAATTGAATCATGAATCATGAATCATGAATCATGAATTGAATCACGAATCATGAATTATAAAACATGAATTGAATCATGAATCATGAATCATGAATTAAGAATTGAATCATGAATCATAAATCGAATTTTGAATTATGAATCATGAATTGAATCATGAATTGAATCATGAGTCATGAATCATGAATCATGAATTGAATCATAAATAATGAATCATGAATCGAATCATGAATCATGAATTGAATCATGAATCATGAATTGAATCTTGAATCATGAATTGAATCATGAATCATGAATTGAATCATGAATCATGAATTGAATCTTGAATCATGAATCATGAATTGAATCATGAATTGAATCATGAATCATAAATTGAATCATGAATCATGAATCATGGATTGAATCATTAATTGAATCATGAATCATGAATTGAATCATAAATCATGAATCATGAATCGAATCATGAATCATGAATTGAATCATGAATCATCAATCTTGAATCGAATCATGAATCATGAATCAAGAATCATGAATCATGAATCATGAATTGAATCATGAATCATGAATTGAATCATGAATCATGAATTGATTCATGAATTGAATCATTAATAATGAATCATGAATCATGAATTGAATTATAATTTGAATCATGAATCATGAATTGAATCATGAATTGAATCATGAATCATGAATCATGAATTGAATCATGAATCATGAATCATGAATTAAATCATGAATCATGAATCATAAATCGAATTATGAATCATGAATTGAATCATTAAACGAATCATAAACTGAATTATGAATCATGAATTGAATCATGAATCATGAATCATGAATTCAATCATGAATCACTAATCATGAATCATGAATTGAATCATGAATCACTAATCATGAATTGAATCATGAATCATGAATCATGAATCATGAATTGAATCATGAATTAAATCATGAATCATGAATCATAAATTGAATCATGAATCATGAATCATAAACTGAATCATGAATCATGAATTGAATCATGAATTAAATCATGAATCATGAATTGAATCATGAATCATGAATTGAATCATGAATCATGAATCGAATCATGAATCATGAATTGAATCATGAATCATGAATCGAATCATGAATCATGAATTGAATCATGAATCATGAATAGAATCATGAATCATGAATCATGAATTGAATCATGAATCATGAATCATGAATTGAATCATGAATCATGAATCAAATCATGAATCATGAATTGAATCATGAATCATAATTCATGAATTGAATCATGAATCATGAATCGAATCAAGAATCATGAATTGAATCATGAATCATGAATCATTAATAGAATCATGAATCATGAATCATGAAACATGAATTGAATCATGAATTAAATCATGAATCATGAATCATGAATTGAATAATGAATCATGAATCATAAACTGAATCATGAATCATGAATTGAATCATGAATTAAATCATGAATCATGAATTGAATCATGAATCATGAATCATGAATTGAATCATGAATCATGAATGGAATCATGAATCATGAATTGAATCATGAATCATGAATGGAATCATGAATCATGAATTAAATCATGAATCATCAATCATGAATTGAATCATGAATCATGAATCATGAATCATCAATTAAATCATGAATTGAATCATAAATCATGAATCGAATCATGAATCATGAATCATAAATTGAATCAAGAATCTTGAATCGAATCTTGAATCATGAATCATGAATTGAATCATGAATCATGAATCATGAATCATGAATTGAATCAGGAATCGAATCATGAATTGTATCATGAATCATGAAATGAATCATGAATTGAAACATTAATCATGTATCATAAATCATGAATCATATATTGAATCATGAATTATGAATCATGAATTGTATCATGAATCATGAAATGAATCATGAATTGAAACATTAATCATGTATCATAAATCATGAATCATATATTGAATCATGAATTATGAATCATGAATTGAATCATGAATCATGAATTATGAATCATGAATTGAATCATGAATCATGAATCATGAATCATGAATTGAATCATGAATCATGAATCATGAATTGAATCATGAATCATGAATCATAAATTGAATCATGAATCATGAATCATGAATTGAATCATGAATTGAATCATGAATCATCAATCATGAATTGAATCATGAATCATGAATCATGAATTGAATCATGAATTGAATCATGAATCATCAATCATGAATTGAATCATGAATCATGAATCATGAATTGAATCATGAATTGAATCATGAATCATGAATTGAATCATGAATCATGAATCGAATCATGAATCATGAATTAAATCATGAATTATGAATCATGAATCGAATCATGAATCATGAATTGAATCATGAATCATGAATCATGAATCGAATCATGAATCATGAATCATGAATCATGAATCATGAATTGAATCATGAATCATAAATCGAATTTTGAATTATGAATCATGAATTGAATCATGAATTGAATCATGAGTCATGAATCATAAATTGAATCATGAATCATGAATTGAATCATAAATAATGAATCATGAATCGAATCATGAATCATGAATTGAATCATGAATCATGAATCATGAATCATGAATTGAATCATGAATTAAATCATGAATCATGAATCATGAATTGAATCATGAATCATAAATCGAATCATGAATCATGAATTGAATTATAATTTGAATCATGAATCATGAATTAAATCATGAATTGAATCATGAATCATGAATCATGAATTGAATCATGAATCATGAATCATAAATCGAATCATGAATTGAATCATGAAACGAATCATAAATTGAATCATGAATCATGAATTGAATCATGAATCATGAATTGAATCATGATTCATGAATTATGAATCATGTATTGAATCATGAATCATTAATCATGAATTGAATCATGAATCATGAATCATGAATTGAATCATGAATTAAATCATGAATCATGAATCATAAATTGAATCATGAATCATGAATTGATTCATGAATTAAATCATGAATCATGAATTGAATCATGAATCATGAATCATGAATCATGAATTGAATCATGAATCATGAATCATGAATCGAATCATGAATCATGAATTGAATCATGAATCATGAATCGAATCATGAATCATGAATTGAATCATGAATCATGAATAGAATCATGAATCATGAATTATGAATCATGAATTGAATCATGAATCATGAATCATGAATTGAATCATGAATCATGAATCGAATCATGAATCATGAATTGAATCATGAATCATGAATCGAATCATGAATCATGAATTGAATCATGAATCATGAATCATAAATCGAATCATGAATCATGAATTGAATCATGAATCATGAATCATGAATCATGAATTGAATCATGAATCATGAATCGAATCATAAATCATGATTCAAGATTCATGAATCGAATCATGAATCATGAATTGAATCATGAATCATAAATCATGAATCATGAATTGAATCATGCATAATTAATCATGAATCGAATCATGAATCATGAATTGAATCATGAATCATGAATCATGAATCATGAATTGAATCATGAATTAAATCATGAATCATGAATCATAAATTGAATCATGAATAATGAATTGAATCATGAATCATGAATCATGAATCATGAATTGAATCATGAATTAAATCATGATTCATGGATTGAATCATGAATCATGAATCATGAATCATGAATTGAATCATGAATCATGAATCATGAATTGAATCATGAATCATGAATCATAAATCGAATCATGAATTGAATCATGAAACGAATCATAAATTGAATCATGAATCATGAATTGAATCATGAATTGAATCATGAATCATGAATTATGAATCATGTATTGAATCATGAATCATTAATCATGAATTGAATCATGAATCATGAATCATGAATTGAATCATGAATTAAATCATGAATCATGAATCATAAATTGAATCATGAATCATGAATTGATTCATAATTAAATCATGAATCATGAATTGAATCATGAATCATGAATCATGAATTGAATCATGAATCATGAATCATGAATCGAATCATGAATCATGAAATGAATCATGAATCATGAATCGAATCATGAATCATGAATTGAATCATGAATCATGAATAGAATCATTAATCATGAATCATGAATCATGAATTGAATCATGAATCATGAATCATGAATTGAATCATGAATCATGAATCGAATCATGAATCATGAATTGAATCATGAATCATGAATTGAATCATGAATCATGAATCATAAATCGAATCATGAATCATGAATTGAATCATGAATCATGAATCGAATCATAAATCATGATTCAAGATTCATGAATCGAATCATGAATCATGAATTGAATCATGAATCATGAATCATGAATCATGAATTGAATCATGAATTAAATCATGAATCATGAATCATAAATTGAATCATGAATAATGAATTGAATCATGAATCATGAATCATGAATCATGAATTGAATCATGAATTAAATCATGATTCATGGATTGAATCATGAATCATGAATCATGAATCATGAATTGAATCATGAATCATGAATCATGAATCGAATCATGAATCATGAATTGAATCATGAATCATGAATCATGAATTGAATCATGAATCATGAATCATGAATTGAATCATGAATCACGAATCGAATCATGAATCATGAATCATGAATCATGAATTGAATCATGAATCACGAATCGAATCATGAATCATGAATTGAATCATGAATCATGAATCATGAATCATGAATCATGAATCGAATCATGAATCATGAATTGAATCATGAATCATGAATCATAAATCGAATCATGAATCATGAATCATGAATCATGAATTGAATCATGAATCATGAATCGAATCATAAATCATGATTCAAGATTCATGAATCGAATCATGAATCATGAATTGAATCATGAATCATGAATCATGAATTGAATCATGAATCATGAATCATGAATTGAATCATGAATCACGAATCGAATCATGAATCATGAATTGAATCATGAATCATGAATCATGAATCGAATCATGAATCATGAATTGTATCATGAATCATGAAATGAATCATGAATTGAAACATTAATCTTGTATCATAAATCATGAATCATGAATTGAATCATGAATCATGAATTATGAATCATGAATTGAATCATGAATCATGAATTATGAATCATGAATCATGAATCATGAATCATGAATCATGAATTGAATCATGAATTGAATCATGAATCATGAATCATGAATTGAATCATGAATCATGAATCATAAATTGAATCATCAATCATAAATCATGAATTGAATCATGAATTGAATCATGAATCATCAATCATGAATTGAATCATGAATCATCAATCATGAATTGAATCATGAATTGAATCATGAATCATGAATTGAATCATGAATCATGAATCGAATCATGAATCATGAATTGAATCATGAACTGAATCATGAATCATGAATCATGAATTAAATCATGAATTATGAATCATGAATCGAATGATGAATCATGAATCAAGAATCATGAATCGAATCATGAATCATGAATTGAATCATGAATCATGAATCGAATCATGAATCATGAATCATGAATCATGAATCATGAATTGAATCATGAATCATAAATTGAATTTTGAATTATGAATCAGGAATTGAATCATGAATTGAATCATGAATCATGAATTATGAATCATGTATTGAATCATGAATCATTAATCATGAATTGAATCATGAATCATGAATTATGAATCATGTATTGAATCATGAATCATTAATCATGAATTGAATCATGAATCATGAATCATGAATTGAATCATGAATTAAATCATGAATCATGAATCATAAATTGAATCATGAATCATGAATTGATTCATGAATTAAATCATGAATCATGAATAATAAATTGAATCATGAATCATGAATTGAATCAGGAATCGGATCATGAATTGAATCATGAATCATGAATTGAATCATGAATCAGGAATCATGAATTGAATCATGAATTTAATCATGAATCATGAATCATAAATCATGAATTGAATCGTGAATCATGAATTGAATCATGAATCATGAATCATGAATCATGAATTGAATCACGAATCATGAATTATAAAACATGAATTGAATCATGAATCATGAATCATGAATTAAGAATTGAATCATGAATCATAAATCGAATTTTGAATTATGAATCATGAATTGAATCATGAATTGAATCATGAGTCATGAATCATGAATCATGAATTGAATCATAAATAATGAATCATGAATCGAATCATGAATCATGAATTGAATCATGAATCATGAATTGAATCTTGAATCATGAATTGAATCATGAATCATGAATTGAATCATGAATCATGAATTGAATCTTGAATCATGAATCATGAATTGAATCATGAATTGAATCATGAATCATAAATTGAATCATGAATCATGAATCATGGATTGAATCATTAATTGAATCATGAATCATGAATTGAATCATAAATCATGAATCATGAATCGAATCATGAATCATGAATTGAATCATGAATCATCAATCTTGAATCGAATCATGAATCATGAATCAAGAATCATGAATCATGAATCATGAATTGAATCATGAATCATGAATTGAATCATGAATCATGAATTGATTCATGAATTGAATCATTAATAATGAATCATGAATCATGAATTGAATTATAATTTGAATCATGAATCATGAATTGAATCATGAATTGAATCATGAATCATGAATCATGAATTGAATCATGAATCATGAATCATGAATTAAATCATGAATCATGAATCATAAATCGAATTATGAATCATGAATTGAATCATTAAACGAATCATAAACTGAATTATGAATCATGAATTGAATCATGAATCATGAATCATGAATTCAATCATGAATCACTAATCATGAATCATGAATTGAATCATGAATCACTAATCATGAATTGAATCATGAATCATGAATCATGAATCATGAATTGAATCATGAATTAAATCATGAATCATGAATCATAAATTGAATCATGAATCATGAATCATAAACTGAATCATGAATCATGAATTGAATCATGAATTAAATCATGAATCATGAATTGAATCATGAATCATGAATTGAATCATGAATCATGAATCGAATCATGAATCATGAATTGAATCATGAATCATGAATCGAATCATGAATCATGAATTGAATCATGAATCATGAATAGAATCATGAATCATGAATCATGAATTGAATCATGAATCATGAATCATGAATTGAATCATGAATCATGAATCAAATCATGAATCATGAATTGAATCATGAATCATAATTCATGAATTGAATCATGAATCATGAATCGAATCAAGAATCATGAATTGAATCATGAATCATGAATCATTAATAGAATCATGAATCATGAATCATGAAACATGAATTGAATCATGAATTAAATCATGAATCATGAATCATGAATTGAATAATGAATCATGAATCATAAACTGAATCATGAATCATGAATTGAATCATGAATTAAATCATGAATCATGAATTGAATCATGAATCATGAATCATGAATTGAATCATGAATCATGAATGGAATCATGAATCATGAATTGAATCATGAATCATGAATGGAATCATGAATCATGAATTAAATCATGAATCATCAATCATGAATTGAATCATGAATCATGAATCATGAATCATCAATTAAATCATGAATTGAATCATAAATCATGAATCGAATCATGAATCATGAATCATAAATTGAATCAAGAATCTTGAATCGAATCTTGAATCATGAATCATGAATTGAATCATGAATCATGAATCATGAATCATGAATTGAATCAGGAATCGAATCATGAATTGTATCATGAATCATGAAATGAATCATGAATTGAAACATTAATCATGTATCATAAATCATGAATCATATATTGAATCATGAATTATGAATCATGAATTGTATCATGAATCATGAAATGAATCATGAATTGAAACATTAATCATGTATCATAAATCATGAATCATATATTGAATCATGAATTATGAATCATGAATTGAATCATGAATCATGAATTATGAATCATGAATTGAATCATGAATCATGAATCATGAATCATGAATTGAATCATGAATCATGAATCATGAATTGAATCATGAATCATGAATCATAAATTGAATCATGAATCATGAATCATGAATTGAATCATGAATTGAATCATGAATCATCAATCATGAATTGAATCATGAATCATGAATCATGAATTGAATCATGAATTGAATCATGAATTGAATCATGAATCATCAATCATGAATTGAATCATGAATCATGAATCATGAATTGAATCATGAATTGAATCATGAATCATGAATTGAATCATGAATCATGAATCGAATCATGAATCATGAATTAAATCATGAATTATGAATCATGAATCGAATCATGAATCATGAATTGAATCATGAATCATGAATCATGAATCGAATCATGAATCATGAATCATGAATCATGAATCATGAATTGAATCATGAATCATAAATCGAATTTTGAATTATGAATCATGAATTGAATCATGAATTGAATCATGAGTCATGAATCATAAATTGAATCATGAATCATGAATTGAATCATAAATAATGAATCATGAATCGAATCATGAATCATGAATTGAATCATGAATCATGAATCATGAATCATGAATTGAATCATGAATTAAATCATGAATCATGAATCATGAATTGAATCATGAATCATAAATCGAATCATGAATCATGAATTGAATTATAATTTGAATCATGAATCATGAATTAAATCATGAATTGAATCATGAATCATGAATCATGAATTGAATCATGAATCATGAATCATAAATCGAATCATGAATTGAATCATGAAACGAATCATAAATTGAATCATGAATCATGAATTGAATCATGAATCATGAATTGAATCATGATTCATGAATTATGAATCATGTATTGAATCATGAATCATTAATCATGAATTGAATCATGAATCATGAATCATGAATTGAATCATGAATTAAATCATGAATCATGAATCATAAATTGAATCATGAATCATGAATTGATTCATGAATTAAATCATGAATCATGAATTGAATCATGAATCATGAATCATGAATCATGAATTGAATCATGAATCATGAATCATGAATCGAATCATGAATCATGAATTGAATCATGAATCATGAATCGAATCATGAATCATGAATTGAATCATGAATCATGAATAGAATCATGAATCATGAATTATGAATCATGAATTGAATCATGAATCATGAATCATGAATTGAATCATGAATCATGAATCGAATCATGAATCATGAATTGAATCATGAATCATGAATCGAATCATGAATCATGAATTGAATCATGAATCATGAATCATAAATCGAATCATGAATCATGAATTGAATCATGAATCATGAATCATGAATCATGAATTGAATCATGAATCATGAATCGAATCATAAATCATGATTCAAGATTCATGAATCGAATCATGAATCATGAATTGAATCATGAATCATAAATCATGAATCATGAATTGAATCATGCATAATTAATCATGAATCGAATCATGAATCATGAATTGAATCATGAATCATGAATCATGAATCATGAATTGAATCATGAATTAAATCATGAATCATGAATCATAAATTGAATCATGAATAATGAATTGAATCATGAATCATGAATCATGAATCATGAATTGAATCATGAATTAAATCATGATTCATGGATTGAATCATGAATCATGAATCATGAATCATGAATTGAATCATGAATCATGAATCATGAATTGAATCATGAATCATGAATCATAAATCGAATCATGAATTGAATCATGAAACGAATCATAAATTGAATCATGAATCATGAATTGAATCATGAATTGAATCATGAATCATGAATTATGAATCATGTATTGAATCATGAATCATTAATCATGAATTGAATCATGAATCATGAATCATGAATTGAATCATGAATTAAATCATGAATCATGAATCATAAATTGAATCATGAATCATGAATTGATTCATAATTAAATCATGAATCATGAATTGAATCATGAATCATGAATCATGAATTGAATCATGAATCATGAATCATGAATCGAATCATGAATCATGAAATGAATCATGAATCATGAATCGAATCATGAATCATGAATTGAATCATGAATCATGAATAGAATCATGAATCATGAATCATGAATCATGAATTGAATCATGAATCATGAATCATGAATTGAATCATGAATCATGAATCGAATCATGAATCATGAATTGAATCATGAATCATGAATTGAATCATGAATCATGAATCATAAATCGAATCATGAATCATGAATTGAATCATGAATCATGAATCGAATCATAAATCATGATTCAAGATTCATGAATCGAATCATGAATCATGAATTGAATCATGAATCATAAATCATGAATCATGAATTATATCATGCATAATTAATCATGAATCGAATCATGAATCATGAATTGAATCATGAATCATGAATCATGAATCATGAATTGAATCATGAATTAAATCATGAATCATGAATCATAAATTGAATCATGAATAATAAATTGAATCATGAATCATGAATCATGAATCATGAATTGAATCATGAATTAAATCATGATTCATGGATTGAATCATGAATCATGAATCATGAATCATGAATTGAATCATGAATCATGAATCATGAATCGAATCATGAATCATGAATTGAATCATGAATCATGAATCATGAATTGAATCATGAATCATGAATCATGAATTGAATCATGAATCACGAATCGAATCATGAATCATGAATCATGAATCATGAATTGAATCATGAATCACGAATCGAATCATGAATCATGAATTGAATCATGAATCATGAATCATGAATCATGAATCATGAATCGAATCATGAATCATGAATTGAATCATGAATCATAAATCGAATCATGAATCATGAATCATGAATCATGAATTGAATCATGAATCATGAATCGAATCATAAATCATGATTCAAGATTCATGAATCGAATCATGAATCATGAATTGAATCATGAATCATGAATCATGAATTGAATCATGAATCATGAATCATGAATTGAATCATGAATCACGAATCGAATCATGAATCATGAATTGAATCATGAATCATGAATCATGAATCGAATCATGAATCATGAATTGTATCATGAATCATGAAATGAATCATGAATTGAAACATTAATCTTGTATCATAAATCATGAATCATGAATTGAATCATGAATCATGAATTATGAATCATGAATTGAATCATGAATCATGAATTATGAATCATGAATCATGAATCATGAATCATGAATCATGAATTGAATCATGAATTGAATCATGAATCATGAATCATGAATTGAATCATGAATCATGAATCATAAATTGAATCATCAATCATAAATCATGAATTGAATCATGAATTGAATCATGAATCATCAATCATGAATTGAATCATGAATCATCAATCATGAATTGAATCATGAATTGAATCATGAATCATGAATTGAATCATGAATCATGAATCGAATCATGAATCATGAATTGAATCATGAACTGAATCATGAATCATGAATCATGAATTAAATCATGAATTATGAATCATGAATCGAATGATGAATCATGAATCAAGAATCATGAATCGAATCATGAATCATGAATTGAATCATGAATCATGAATCGAATCATGAATCATGAATCATGAATCATGAATCATGAATTGAATCATGAATCATAAATTGAATTTTGAATTATGAATCAGGAATTGAATCATGAATTGAATCATGAATCATGAATTATGAATCATGTATTGAATCATGAATCATTAATCATGAATTGAATCATGAATCATGAATTATGAATCATGTATTGAATCATGAATCATTAATCATGAATTGAATCATGAATCATGAATCATGAATTGAATCATGAATTAAATCATGAATCATGAATCATAAATTGAATCATGAATCATGAATTGATTCATGAATTAAATCATGAATCATGAATTGAATCATGAATCATGAATCATGAATCATGAATCATGAATTGAATCATGAATCATGAATCGAATCATGAATCATGAATTGAATCATGAATCATGAATCGAATCATGAATCATGAATTGAATCATGAATCATGAATAGAATCATGAATCATGAATCATGAATCATGAATTGAATCATGAATCATGAATCATGAATTGAATCATGAATCATGAATCGAATCATGAATCATGAATTGAATCATGAATCATGAATCGAATCATGAATCATGAATTGAATCATGAATCATGAATCATAAATCGAATCATGAATCATGAATTGAATCATGAATCATGAACAATGAATCATGAATTGAATCATGAATCATGAATCGAATCATAAATCATGATTCAAGATTCATGAATTGAATAATGAATCATGAATCATGAATCATGAATTGAATCATGAATTAAATCATGAATCATGAATCATAAATTGAATCATGAATAATGAATTGAATCATGAATCATGAATCATGAATCATGAATTGAATCATGAATTAAATCATGATTCATGGATTGAATCATGAATCATGAATCATGAATCATGAATTGAATCATGAATCATGAATCATGAATTGAATCATGAATCATGAATCATAAATCGAATCATGAATTGAATCATGAAACGAATCATAAATTGAATCATGAATCATGAATTGAATCATGAATCATGAATTGAATCATGAATCATGAATTATGAATCATGTATTGAATCATGAATCATTAATCATGAATTGAATCATGAATCATGAATCATGAATTGAATCATGAATTAAATCATGAATCATGAATCATAAATTGAATCATGAATCATGAATTGATTCATGAATTAAATCATGAATCATGAATTGAATCATGAATTGAATCATGAATCATGAATTGAATCATGAATCATGAATCAAATCATGAATCATGAATTGAATCATGAATCATGAATAGAATCATGAATCATGAATCATGAATCATGAATTGAATCATGAATCATGAATCATGAATTGAATCATGAATCACGAATCGAATCATGAATCATGAATTGAATCATGAATCATGAATCATGAATCGAATCATGAATCATGAATTGTATCATGAATCATGAAATGAATCATGAATTGAAACATTAATCTTGTATCATAAATCATGAATCATGAATTGAATCATGAATCATGAATTATGAATCATGAATTGAATCATGAATCATGAATTATGAATCATGAATCATGAATCATGAATCATGAATCATGAATTGAATCATGAATTGAATCATGAATCATGAATCATGAATTGAATCATGAATCATGAATCATAAATTGAATCATCAATCATAAATCATGAATTGAATCATGAATTGAATCATGAATCATCAATCATGAATTGAATCATGAATCATCAATCATGAATTGAATCATGAATTGAATCATGAATCATGAATTGAATCATGAATCATGAATCGAATCATGAATCATGAATTGAATCATGAACTGAATCATGAATCATGAATCATGAATTAAATCATGAATTATGAATCATGAATCGAATGATGAATCATGAATCAAGAATCATGAATCGAATCATGAATCATGAATTGAATCATGAATCATGAATCGAATCATGAATCATGAATCATGAATCATGAATCATGAATTGAATCATGAATCATAAATTGAATTTTGAATTATGAATCAGGAATTGAATCATGAATTGAATCATGAATCATGAATTATGAATCATGTATTGAATCATGAATCATGAATCATGAATTGAATCATGAATCATGAATTATGAATCATGTATTGAATCATGAATCATTAATCATGAATTGAATCATGAATCATGAATCATGAATTGAATCATGAATTAAATCATGAATCATGAATCATAAATTGAATCATGAATCATGAATTGATTCATGAATTAAATCATGAATCATGAATTGAATCATGAATCATGAATCATGAATCATGAATCATGAATTGAATCATGAATCATGAATCGAATCATGAATCATGAATTGAATCATGAATCATGAATCGAATCATGAATCATGAATTGAATCATGAATCATGAATAGAATCATGAATCATGAATTGAATCATGAATCATGAATCATAAATCGAATCATGAATCATGAATTGAATCATGAATCATGAACAATGAATCATGAATTGAATCATGAATCATGAATCGAATCATAAATCATGATTCAAGATTCATGAATTGAATAATGAATCATGAATCATGAATCATGAATTGAATCATGAATTAAATCATGAATCATGAATCATAAATTGAATCATGAATAATGAATTGAATCATGAATCATGAATCATGAATCATGAATTGAATCATGAATTAAATCATGATTCATGGATTGAATCATGAATCATGAATCATGAATCATGAATTGAATCATGAATCATGAATCATGAATTGAATCATGAATCATGAATCATAAATCGAATCATGAATTGAATCATGAAACGAATCATAAATTGAATCATGAATCATGAATTGAATCATGAATCATGAATTGAATCATGAATCATGAATTATGAATCATGTATTGAATCATGAATCATTAATCATGAATTGAATCATGAATCATGAATCATGAATTGAATCATGAATTAAATCATGAATCATGAATCATAAATTGAATCATGAATCATGAATTGATTCATGAATTAAATCATGAATCATGAATTGAATCATGAATTGAATCATGAATCATGAATTGAATCATGAATCATGAATCGAATCATGAATCATGAATTGAATCATGAATCATGAATAGAATCATGAATCATGAATCATGAATCATGAATTGAATCATGAATCATGAATCATGAATTGAATCATGAATCATGAATCGAATCATGAATCATGAATTGAATCATGAATCATGAATTGAATCATGAATCATGAATCATAAATCGAATCATGAATCATGAATTGAATCATGAATCATGAATCGAATCATAAATCATGATTCAAGATTCATGAATCGAATCATGAATCATGAATTGAATCATGAATCATAAATCATGAATCATGAATTGAATCATGCATAATTAATCATGAATCGAATCATGAATCATGAATTGAATCATGAATCATGAATCATGAATCATGAATTGAATCATGAATTAAATCATGAATCATGAATCATAAATTGAATCATGAATAATGAATTGAATCATGAATCATGAATCATGAATCATGAATTGAATCATGAATTAAATCATGATTCATGGATTGAATCATGAATCATGAATCATGAATTGAATCATGAATCATGAATCATGAATCGAATCATGAATCATGAATTGAATCATGAATCATGAATCATGAATTGAATCATGAATCATGAATCATGAATTGAATCATGAATCACGAATCGAATCATGAATCATGAATCATGAATCATGAATTGAATCATGAATCACGAATCGAATCATGAATCATGAATTGAATCATGAATCATGAATCATGAATCATGAATCATGAATCGAATCATGAATCATGAATTGAATCATGAATCATGAATCATAAATCGAATCATGAATCATGAATTGAATCATGAATCATGAATCATGAATCATGAATTGAATCATGAATCATGAATCGAATCATAAATCATGATTCAAGATTCATGAATCGAATCATGAATCATGAATTGAATCATGAATCATGAATCATGAATTGAATCATGAATCATGAATCATGAATTGAATCATGAGTCACGAATCGAATCATGAATCATGAATTGAATCATGAATCATGAATCATGAATCGAATCATGAATCATGAATTGTATCATGAATCATGAAATGAATCATGAATTGAAACATTAATCTTGTATCATAAATCATGAATCATGAATTGAATCATGAATCATGAATTATGAATCATGAATTGAATCATGAATCATGAATTATGAATCATGAATCATGAATCATGAATCATGAATCATGAATTGAATCATGAATTGAATCATGAATCATGAATCATGAATTGAATCATGAATCATGAATCATAAATTGAATCATCAATCATAAATCATGAATTGAATCATGAATTGAATCATGAATCATCAATCATGAATTGAATCATGAATCATCAATCATGAATTGAATCATGAATTGAATCATGAATCATGAATTGAATCATGAATCATGAATCGAATCATGAATCATGAATTGAATCATGAACTGAATCATGAATCATGAATCATGAATTAAATCATGAATTATGAATCATGAATCGAATCATGAATCATGAATCAAGAATCATGAATCGAATCATGAATCATGAATTGAATCATGAATCATGAATCGAATCATGAATCATAAATCATGAATCATGAATTGAATCATGAATCATAAATTGAATTTTGAATTATGAATCAGGAATTGAATCATGAATTGAATCATGAGTCATGAATCATGAATCATAAATTGAATCATGAATCATGAATTGAATTATAAATAAGGAATCATGAATCGAATCATGAATCATGAATTGAATCATGAATCATGAATCGAATCTTGAATTATGAATCATGAATTGAATCATGAATTGAATCTCGAATCATGAATCATGAATTGAATCAGGAAACGGATCATGAATTGAATCATGAATCATGAATTGAATCATGAATCAGGAATCATGAATTGAATCATGAATCATGAATCATGAATTAAATCATGAATTGAATCATGAATCATGAATCATAAATCATGAATTGAATCGTGAATCATGAATTGAATCATGAATCATGAATCATGAATTGAATCATGAATAATGAATTATGAAACATGAATTGAATCATGAATCATGAATCGATTCATGAATCATGAATCATGAATCGATTCATGAATCATGAATCATGAATCGATTCATGAATCATGAATCATGAATCGATTCATGAATCATGAATCATGAATCGATTCATGAATCATGAATCATGAATCGATTCATGAATCATGAATCATGAATCGATTCATGAATCATGAATCATGAATCGTGAATTGAATCATGAATCATGAATCGTGAATTGAATCATGAATCATGAATTAAATCATGAATCATGAATCGAATCATGAATCATGAATCAAGAATCATGAATCGAATCATGAATCATGAATTGAATCATGAATCATGAATCATGAATCAAATCATGAATCATGAATCATGAATCGTGAATTGAATCATGAATCATGAATTGAATCTTGAATCATGAATCATGAATTGAATCATGAATCATAAATCATGAATCAAGAATCATGAATTGAATCATTAATTGAATCATGAATCATGAATTGAATCATAAATCATGAATCATGAATCATGAATTGATAAATGAATCATGAATCGAATCATGAATCATATATTGAATCATGAATCATGAATCGAATCATGAATCAAGAATCATGAATCGAATCATGAATCATGAATTGAATCATTAATCATGAATGATGAATCATGAATTGAATCATGAATCATGAATCGAATCATGAATCATGAATTGAATCATGAATTGAAACATTAATCTTGTATCATAAATCATGAATCATGAATTGAATCATGAATCATGAATTATGAATCATGAATTGAATCATGAATCATGAATTATGAATCATGAATCATGAATCATGAATCATGAATTGAATCATGAATTGAATCATGAATCATGAATCATGAATTGAATCATGTATCATGAATCATAAATTGAATCATCAATCATAAATCATGAATTGAATCATGAATTGAATCATGAATTGAATCATGAATTGAATCATGAATCATCAATCATGAATTGAATCATGAATCATCAATCATGAATTGAATCATGAATTGAATCATGAATCATGAATTGAATCATGAATCATGAATCGAATCATGAATCATGAATTGAATCATGAACTGAATCATGAATCATGAATCATGAATTAAATCATGAATTATGAATCATGAATCGAATCATGAATCATGAATCAAGAATCATGAATCGAATCATGAATCATGAATTGAATCATGAGTCATGAATCGAATCATGAATCATGAATCATGAATCATGAATCATGAATTGAATCATGAATCATAAATTGAATTTTGAATTATGAATCAGGAATTGAATCATGAATTGAATCATGAGTCATGAATCATGAATCATAAATTGAATCATGAATCATGAATTGAATTATAAATAAGGAATCATGAATCGAATCATGAATCATGAATTGAATCATGAATCATGAATCGAATCTTGAATTATGAATCATGAATTGAATCATGAATTGAATCTCGAATCATGAATCATGAATTGAATCAGGAAACGGATCATGAATTGAATCATGAATCATGAATTGAATCATGAATCAGGAATCATGAATTGAATCATGAATCATGAATCATGAATTAAATCATGAATTGAATCATGAATCATGAATCATAAATCATGAATTGAATCGTGAATCATGAATTGAATCATGAATCATGAATCATGAATTGAATCATGAATAATGAATTATGAAACATGAATTGAATCATGAATCATGAATCGATTCATGAATCATGAATCATGAATCGATTCATGAATCATGAATCATGAATCGATTCATGAATCATGAATCATGAATCGATTCATGAATCATGAATCATGAATCGATTCATGAATCATGAATCATGAATCGATTCATGAATCATGAATCATGAATCGATTCATGAATCATGAATCATGAATCGATTCATGAATCATGAATCATGAATCGATTCATGAATCATGAATCATGAATCGATTCATGAATCATGAATCATGAATCGATTCATGAATCATGAATCATGAATCGTGAATTGAATGATGAATCATGAATCGATTCATGAATCATGAATCATGAATCGTGAATTGAATCATGAATCATGAATTAAATCATGAATCATGAATCGAATCATGAATCATGAATCAAGAATCATGAATCTAATCATGAATCATGAATTGAATCATGAATCATGAATCATGAATCAAATCATGAATCATGAATCGTGAATTGAATCATGAATCATGAATTGAATCTTGAATCATGAATCATGAATTGAATCATGAATTGAATCATGAATCATAAATCATGAATCAAGAATCATGAATTGAATCATTAATTGAATCATGAATCATGAATTGAATCATAAATCATGAATCATGAATCATGAATTGATAAATGAATCATGAATCGAATCATGAATCATATATTGAATCATGAATCATGAATCATGAATCGAATCATGAATCATGAATCAAGAATCATGAATCGAATCATGAATCATGAATTGAATCATTAATCATGAATCATAAATTGAATCATTAATCATAAATCATGAATTGAATCATGAATTGAATCATGAATCATCAATCATGAATTGAATCATGAATCATCAATCATGAATTGAATCATGAATTGAATCATGAATCATGAATTGAATCATGAATCATGAATCGAATCATGAATCATGAATTGAATCATGAACTGAATCATGAATCATGAATCATGAATTAAATCATGAATTATGAATCATGAATCGAATCATGAATCATGAATCAAGAATCATGAATCGAATCATGAATCATGAATTGAATCATGAATCATGAATCGAATCATGAATCATGAATCATGAATCATGAATTGAATCATGAATCATAAATTGAATTTTGAATTATGAATCAGGAATTGAATCATGAATTGAATCATGAATCATGAATTATGAATCATGAATTGAATCATGAATTGAATCATGAATCATAAATCATGAATCAAGAATCATGAATTGAATCATTAATTGAATCATGAATCATGAATTGAATCATAAATCATGAATCATGAATCATGAATTGATAAATGAATCATGAATCGAATCATGAATCATATATTGAATCATGAATCATGAATCATGAATCGAATCATGAATCAAGAATCATGAATCGAATCATGAATCATGAATTGAATCATTAATCATGAATGATGAATCATGAATTGAATCATGAATCATGAATCGAATCATGAATCATGAATTGAATCATGAATTGAAACATTAATCTTGTATCATAAATCATGAATCATGAATTGAATCATGAATCATGAATTATGAATCATGAATTGAATCATGAATCATGAATTATGAATCATGAATCATGAATCATGAATCATGAATTGAATCATGAATTGAATCATGAATCATGAATCATGAATTGAATCATGAATCATGAATCATAAATTGAATCATCAATCATAAATCATGAATTGAATCATGAATTGAATCATGAATTGAATCATGAATTGAATCATGAATCATCAATCATGAATTGAATCATGAATCATCAATCATGAATTGAATCATGAATTGAATCATGAATCATGAATTGAATCATGAATCATGAATCGAATCATGAATCATGAATTGAATCATGAACTGAATCATGAATCATGAATCATGAATTAAATCATGAATTATGAATCATGAATCGAATCATGAATCATGAATCAAGAATCATGAATCGAATCATGAATCATGAATTGAATCATGAATCATGAATCGAATCATGAATCATGAATCATGAATCATGAATCATGAATTGAATCATGAATCATAAATTGAATTTTGAATTATGAATCAGGAATTGAATCATGAATTGAATCATGAGTCATGAATCATGAATCATAAATTGAATCATGAATCATGAATTGAATTATAAATAAGGAATCATGAATCGAATCATGAATCATGAATTGAATCATGAATCATGAATCGAATCTTGAATTATGAATCATGAATTGAATCATGAATTGAATCTCGAATCATGAATCATGAATTGAATCAGGAAACGGATCATGAATTGAATCATGAATCATGAATTGAATCATGAATCAGGAATCATGAATTGAATCATGAATCATGAATCATGAATTAAATCATGAATTGAATCATGAATCATGAATCATAAATCATGAATTGAATCGTGAATCATGAATTGAATCATGAATCATGAATCATGAATTGAATCATGAATAATGAATTATGAAACATGAATTGAATCATGAATCATGAATCGATTCATGAATCATGAATCATGAATCGATTCATGAATCATGAATCATGAATCGATTCATGAATCATGAATCATGAATCGATTCATGAATCATGAATCATGAATCGATTCATGAATCATGAATCATGAATCGATTCATGAATCATGAATCATGAATCGATTCATGAATCATGAATCATGAATCGATTCATGAATCATGAATCATGAATCGTGAATTGAATGATGAATCATGAATCGATTCATGAATCATGAATCATGAATCGTGAATTGAATCATGAATCATGAATTAAATCATGAATCATGAATCGAATCATGAATCATGAATCAAGAATCATGAATCGAATCATGAATCATGAATTGAATCATGAATCATGAATCATGAATCAAATCATGAATCATGAATCGTGAATTGAATCATGAATCATGAATTGAATCTTGAATCATGAATCATGAATTGAATCATGAATTGAATCATGAATCATAAATCATGAATCAAGAATCATGAATTGAATCATTAATTGAATCATGAATCATGAATTGAATCATAAATCATGAATCATGAATCATGAATTGATAAATGAATCATGAATCGAATCATGAATCATATATTGAATCATGAATCATGAATCATGAATCGAATCATGAATCATGAATCAAGAATCATGAATCGAATCATGAATCATGAATTGAATCATTAATCATGAATCATAAATTGAATCATTAATCATAAATCATGAATTGAATCATGAATTGAATCATGAATCATCAATCATGAATTGAATCATGAATCATCAATCATGAATTGAATCATGAATTGAATCATGAATCATGAATTGAATCATGAATCATGAATCGAATCATGAATCATGAATTGAATCATGAACTGAATCATGAATCATGAATCATGAATTAAATCATGAATTATGAATCATGAATCGAATCATGAATCATGAATCAAGAATCATGAATCGAATCATGAATCATGAATTGAATCATGAATCATGAATCGAATCATGAATCATGAATCATGAATCATGAATCATGAATTGAATCATGAATCATAAATTGAATTTTGAATTATGAATCAGGAATTGAATCATGAATTGAATCATGAATCATGAATTATGAATCATGTATTGAATCATGAATCATTAATCATGAATTGAATCATGAATCATGAATTATGAATCATGTATTGAATCATGAATCATTAATCATGAATTGAATCATGAATCATGAATCATGAATTGAATCATGAATTAAATCATGAATCATGAATCATAAATTGAATCATGAATCATGAATTGATTCATGAATTAAATCATGAATCATGAATTGAATCATGAATCATGAATCATGAATCATGAATCATGAATTGAATCATGAATCATGAATCATGAATCGAATCATGAATCATGAATTGAATCATGAATCATGAATCGAATCATGAATCATGAATTGAATCATGAATCATGAATAGAATCATGAATCATGAATCATGAATTGAATCATGAATCATGAATCATGAATTGAATCATGAATCATGAATCGAATCATGAATCATGAATTGAATCATGAATCATGAATCGAATCATGAATCATGAATTGAATCATGAATCATGAATCATAAATCGAATCATGAATCATGAATTGAATCATGAATCATGAACAATGAATCATGAATTGAATCTAGAATCATGAATCGAATCATAAATCATGATTCAAGATTCATGAATCGAATCATGAATCATGAATCGAATCATAAATCATGATTCAAGATTCATGAATCGAATCATGAATCATGAATTGAATCATGAATCATAAATCATGAATCATGAATTGAATCATGCATAATTAATCATGAATCGAATCATGAATCATGAATTGAATCATGAATCATGAATCATGAATCATGAATTGAATCATGAATTAAATCATGAATCATGAATCATAAATTGAATCATGAATAATGAATTGAATCATGAATCATGAATCATGAATCATGAATTGAATCATGAATTAAATCATGATTCATGGATTGAATCATGAATCATGAATCATGAATCATGAATTGAATCATGAATCATGAATCATGAATTGAATCATGAATCATGAATCATAAATCGAATCATGAATTGAATCATGAAACGAATCATAAATTGAATCATGAATCATGAATTGAATCATGAATCATGAATTGAATCATGAATCATGAATTATGAATCATGTATTGAATCATGAATCATTAATCATGAATTGAATCATGAATCATGAATCATGAATTGAATCATGAATTAAATCATGAATCATGAATCATAAATTGAATCATGAATCATGAATTGATTCATGAATTAAATCATGAATCATGAATTGAATCATGAATCATGAATCATGAATCATGAATTGAATCATGAATCATGAATCATGAATCGAATCATGAATCATGAATTGAATCATGAATCATGAATCGAATCATGAATCATGAATTGAATCATGAATCATGAATAGAATCATGAATCATGAATCATGAATCATGAATTGAATCATGAATCATGAATCATGAATTGAATCATGAATCATGAATCGAATCATGAATCATGAATCGAATCATGAATCATAATTTGAATCATGAATCATGAATCATAAATCGAATCATGAATCATGAATTGAATCATGAATCATGAATCATGAATTGAATCTAGAATCATGAATCGAATCATAAATCATGATTCAAGATTCATGAATCGAATCATGAATCATGAATCGAATCATAAATCATGATTCAAGATTCATGAATCGAATCATGAATCATGAATTGAATCATGAATCATAAATCATGAATCATGAATTGAATCATGCATAATTAATCATGAATCGAATCATGAATCATGAATTGAATCATGAATCATGAATCATGAATCATGAATTGAATCATGAATTAAATCATGAATCATGAATCATAAATTGAATCATGAATAATGAATTGAATCATGAATCATGAATTGAATCATGAATTAAATCATGATTCATGGATTGAATCATGAATCATGAATCATGAATCATGAATTGAATCATGAATCATGAATCATGAATTGAATCATGAATCATGAATCATAAATCGAATCATGAATTGAATCATGAAACGAATCATAAATTGAATCATGAATCATGAATTGAATCATGAATCATGAATTGAATCATGAATCATGAATTATGAATCATGTATTGAATCATGAATCATTAATCATGAATTGAATCATGAATCATGAATCATGAATTGAATCATGAATTAAATCATGAATCATGAATCATAAATTGAATCATGAATCATGAATTGATTCATGAATTAAATCATGAATCATGAATTGAATCATGAATCATGAATCATGAATCATGAATTGAATCATGAATCATGAATCATGAATCGAATCATGAATCATGAATTGAATCATGAATCATGAATAGAATCATGAATCATGAATCATGAATCATGAATTGAATCATGAATCATGAATCATGAATTGAATCATGAATCATGAATCGAATCATGAATCATGAATTGAATCATGAATCATGAATTGAATCATGAATCATGAATCATAAATCGAATCATGAATCATGAATTGAATCATGAATCATGAATCGAATCATAAATCATGATTCAAGATTCATGAATCGAATCATGAATCATGAATTGAATCATGAATCATAAATCATGAATCATGAATTGAATCATGCATAATTAATCATGAATCGAATCATGAATCATGAATTGAATCATGAATCATGAATCATGAATCATGAATTGAATCATGAATTAAATCATGAATCATGAATCATAAATTGAATCATGAATAATGAATTGAATCATGAATCATGAATCATGAATCATGAATTGAATCATGAATTAAATCATGATTCATGGATTGAATCATGAATCATGAATCATGAATCATGAATTGAATCATGAATCATGAATCATGAATCGAATCATGAATCATGAATTGAATCATGAATCATGAATCATGAATTGAATCATGAATCATGAATCATGAATTGAATCATGAATCACGAATCGAATCATGAATCATGATTCATGATTCAATTCATGATTCATGATTCATGATTCATGATTCAATCCATGAATCATGATTTAATTCATGATTCAATTCATGATTCAATTCATGATTCATGATTCATGATTCAATTCATGATTCATGATTCGATTCATGATTCATGAATTGAATCATGAATCACGAATCGAATCATGAATCATGAATTGAATCATGAATCATGAATCATGAATCATGAATCATGAATCGAATCATGAATCATGAATTGAATCATGAATCATGAATCATAAATCGAATCATGAATCATGAATTGAATCATGAATCATGAATCATGAATCATGAATTGAATCATGAATCATGAATCGAATCATAAATCATGATTCAAGATTCATGAATCGAATCATGAATCATGAATTGAATCATGAATCATGAATCATGAATTGAATCATGAATCATGAATCATGAATTGAATCATGAGTCACGAATCGAATCATGAATCATGAATTGAATCATGAATCATGAATCATGAATCGAATCATGAATCATGAATTGTATCATGAATCATGAAATGAATCATGAATTGAAACATTAATCTTGTATCATAAATCATGAATCATGAATTGAATCATGAATCATGAATTATGAATCATGAATTGAATCATGAATCATGAATTATGAATCATGAATCATGAATCATGAATAATGAATTGAATCATGAATTGAATCATGAATCATGAATCATGAATTGAATCATGAATCATGAATCATAAATTGAATCATCAATCATAAATCATGAATTGAATCATGAATTGAATCCTGAATCATCAATCATGAATTGAATCATGAATCATCAATCATGAATTGAATCACGAATTGAATCATGAATCATGAATTGAATCATGAATCATGAATCGAATCATGAATCATGAATTGAATCATGAACTGAATCATGAATCATGAATCATGAATTAAATCATGAATTATGAATCATGAATCGAATCATGAATCATGAATCAAGAATCATGAATCGAATCATGAATCATGAATTGAATCATGAATCATGAATCGAATCATGAATCATGAATCATGAATCATGAATTGAATCATGAATCATAAATTGAATTTTGAATTATGAATCAGGAATTGAATCATGAATTGAATCATGAGTCATGAATCATGAATCATAAATTGAATCATGAATCATGAATTGAATTATAAATAAGGAATCATGAATCGAATCATGAATCATGAATTGAATCATGAATCATGAATCGAATCTTGAATTATGAATCATGAATTGAATCATGAATTGAATCTCGAATCATGAATCATGAATTGAATCAGGAAACGGATCATGAATTGAATCATGAATCATGAATTGAATCATAAATCAGGAATCATGAATTTAATCATGAATCATGAATCATGAATTAAATCATGAATTGAATCATGAATCATGAATCATAAATCATGAATTGAATCGTGAATCATGAATTGAATCATGAATCATGAATCATGAATTGAATCATGAATAATGAATTATGAAACATGAATTGAATCATGAATCATGAATCGATTCATGAATCATGAATCATGAATCGATTCATGAATCATGAATCATGAATCGATTCATGAATCATGAATCATGAATCGATTCATGAATCATGAATCATGAATCGATTCATGAATCATGAATCATGAATCGATTCATGAATCATGAATCGATTCATGAATCATGAATCATGAATCGTGAATTGAATCATGAATCATGAATTAAATCATGAATCATGAATCGAATCATGAATCATGAATTGAATCATGAATCATGAATCATGAATCAAATCATGAATCATGAATCATGAATCGTGAATTGAATCATGAATCATGAATTGAATCTTGAATCATGAATCATGAATTGAATCATGAATTGAATCATGAATCATAAATCATGAATCAAGAATCATGAATTGAATCATTAATTGAATCATGAATCATGAATTGAATCATAAATCATGAATCATGAATCATGAATTGATAAATGAATCATGAATCGAATCATGAATCATATATTGAATCATGAATCATGAATCATGAATCGAATCATGAATCATGAATCAAGAATCATGAATCGAATCATGATTCATGAATTGAATCATTAATCATGAATGATGAATCATGAATTGAATCATGAATCATGAATCGAATCATGAATCATGAATTGAATCATGAATTGAAACATTAATCTTGTATCATAAATCATGAATCATGAATTGAATCATGAATCATGAATTATGAATCATGAATTGAATCATGAATCATGAATTATGAATCATGAATCATGAATCATGAATCATGAATTGAATCATGAATTGAATCATGAATCATGAATAATGAATTGAATCATGAATCATGAATCATAAATTGAATCATCAATCATAAATCATGAATTGAATCATGAATTGAATCATGAATCATCAATCATGAATTGAATCATGAATCATCAATCATGAATTGAATCATGAATTGAATCATGAATCATGAATTGAATCATGAATCATGAATCGAATCATGAATCATGAATTGAATCATGAACTGAATCATGAATCATGAATCATGAATTAAATCATGAATTATGAATCATGAATCGAATCATGAATCATGAATCAAGAATCATGAATCGAATCATGAATCATGAATTGAATCATGAATCATGAATCGAATCATGAATCATGAATCATGAATCATGAATCATGAATTGAATCATGAATCATAAATTGAATTTTGAATTATGAATCAGGAATTGAATCATGAATTGAATCATGAGTCATGAATCATGAATCATAAATTGAATCATGAATCATGAATTGAATTATAAATAAGGAATCATGAATCGAATCATGAATCATGAATTGAATCATGAATCATGAATCGAATCTTGAATTATGAATCATGAATTGAATCATGAATTGAATCTCGAATCATGAATCATGAATTGAATCAGGAAACGGATCATGAATTGAATCATGAATCATGAATTGAATCATGAATCAGGAATCATGAATTGAATCATGAATCATGAATCATGAATTAAATCATGAATTGAATCATGAATCATGAATCATAAATCATGAATTGAATCGTGAATCATGAATTGAATCATGAATCATGAATCATGAATTGAATCATGAATAATGAATTATGAAACATGAATTGAATCATGAATCATGAATCGATTCATGAATCATGAATCATGAATCGATTCATGAATCATGAATCATGAATCGATTCATGAATCATGAATCATGAATCGATTCATGAATCATGAATCATGAATCGATTCATGAATCATGAATCATGAATCGATTCATGAATCATGAATCATGAATCGATTCATGAATCATGAATCATGAATCGTGAATTGAATCATGAATCATGAATTAAATCATGAATCATGAATCGAATCATGAATCATGAATCAAGAATCATGAATCGAATCATGAATCATGAATTGAATCATGAATCATGAATCATGAATCAAATCATGAATCATGAATCATGAATCGTGAATTGAATCATGAATCATGAATTGAATCTTGAATCATGAATCATGAATTGAATCATGAATTGAATCATGAATCATAAATCATGAATCAAGAATCATGAATTGAATCATTAATTGAATCATGAATCATGAATTGAATCATAAATCATGAATCATGAATCATGAATTGATAAATGAATCATGAATCGAATCATGAATCATATATTGAATCATGAATCATGAATCATGAATCGAATCATGAATCATGAATCAAGAATCATGAATCGAATCATGAATCATGAATTGAATCATTAATCATGAATCATAAATTGAATCATCAATCATAAATCATGAATTGAATCATGAATTGAATCATGAATCATCAATCATGAATTGAATCATGAATCATCAATCATGAATTGAATCATGAATCATGAATTATGAATCATGTATTGAATCATGAATCATTAATCATGAATTGAATCATGAATCATGAATCATGAATTGAATCATGAATTAAATCATGAATCATGAATCATAAATTGAATCATGAATCATGAATTGATTCATGAATTAAATCATGAATCATGAATTGAATCATGAATCATGAATTGAATCATGAATCATGAATCATGAATCATGAATCATGAATTGAATCATGAATCATGAATCATGAATCGAATCATGAATCATGAATTGAATCATGAATCATGAATCGAATCATGAATCATGAATCGAATCATGAATCATGAATTGAATCATGAATCATGAATAGAATCATGAATCATGAATCATGAATCATGAATTGAATCATGAATCATGAATCATGAATTGAATCATGAATCATGAATCGAATCATGAATCATGAATTGAATCATGAATCATGAATCGAATCATGAATCATGAATTGAATCATGAATCATGAATCATAAATCGAATCATGAATCATGAATTGAATCATGAATCATGAACAATGAATCATGAATTGAATCATGAATCATGAATCGAATCATAAATCATGATTCAAGATTCATGAATCGAATCATGAATCATGAATTGAATCATGAATCATAAATCATGAATCATGAATTGAATCATGCATAATTAATCATGAATCGAATCATGAATCATGAATTGAATCATGAATCATGAATCATGAATCATGAATTGAATCATGAATTAAATCATGAATCATGAATCATAAATTGAATCATGAATAATGAATTGAATCATGAATCATGAATCATGAATTGAATCATGAATTAAATCATGATTCATGGATTGAATCATGAATCATGAATCATGAATCATGAATTGAATCATGAATCATGAATCATGAATTGAATCATGAATCATGAATCATAAATCGAATCATGAATTGAATCATGAAACGAATCATAAATTGAATCATGAATCATGAATTGAATCATGAATCATGAATTGAATCATGAATCATGAATTATGAATCATGTATTGAATCATGAATCATTAATCATGAATCAAGAATCATGAATTGAATCATTAATTGAATCATGAATCATGAATTGAATCATAAATCATGAATCATGAATCATGAATTGATAAATGAATCATGAATCGAATCATGAATCATATATTGAATCATGAATCATGAATCATGAATCGAATCATGAATCATGAATCAAGAATCATGAATCGAATCATGAATCATGAATTGAATCATTAATCATGAATGATGAATCATGAATTGAATCATGAATCATGAATCGAATCATGAATCATGAATTGAATCATGAATTGAAACATTAATCTTGTATCATAAATCATGAATCATGAATTGAATCATGAATCATGAATTATGAATCATGAATTGAATCATGAATCATGAATTATGAATCATGAATCATGAATCATGAATCATGAATTGAATCATGAATTGAATCATGAATCATGAATTGAATCATGAATCATGAATCATAAATTGAATCATCAATCATAAATCATGAATTGAATCATGAATTGAATCATGAATCATCAATCATGAATTGAATCATGAATCATCAATCATGAATTGAATCATGAATTGAATCATGAATCATGAATTGAATCATGAATCATGAATCGAATCATGAATCATGAATTGAATCATGAACTGAATCCTGAATCATGAATCATGAATTAAATCATGAATTATGAATCATGAATCGAATCATGAATCATGAATCAAGAATCATGAATCGAATCATGAATCATGAATTGAATCATGAATCATGAATCGAATCATGAATCATGAATCATGAATCATGAATCATGAATTGAATCATGAATCATAAATTGAATTTTGAATTATGAATCAGGAATTGAATCATGAATTGAATCATGAGTCATGAATCATGAATCATAAATTGAATCATGAATCATGAATTGAATTATAAATAAGGAATCATGAATCGAATCATGAATCATGAATTGAATCATGAATCATGAATCGAATCTTGAATTATGAATCATGAATTAAATCATGAATTGAATCTCGAATCATGAATCATGAATTGAATCAGGAAACGGATCATGAATTGAATCATGAATCATGAATTGAATCATGAATCAGGAATCATGAATTGAATCATGAATCATGAATCATGAATTAAATCATGAATTGAATCATGAATCATGAATCATAAATCATGAATTGAATCGTGAATCATGAATTGAATCATGAATCATGAATCATGAATTGAATCATGAATAATGAATTATGAAACATGAATTGAATCATGAATCATGAATCGATTCATGAATCATGAATCATGAATCGATTCATGAATCATGAATCATGAATCGATTCATGAATCATGAATCATGAATCGATTCATGAATCATGAATCATGAATCGATTCATGAATCATGAATCATGAATCGATTCATGAATCATGAATCATGAATCGATTCATGAATCATGAATCATGAATCGATTCATGAATCATGAATCATGAATCGTGAATTGAATCATGAATCATGAATTAAATCATGAATCATGAATCGAATCATGAATCATGAATCAAGAATCATGAATCGAATCATGAATCATGAATTGAATCATGAATCATGAATCATGAATCAAATCATGAATCATGAATCATGAATCGTGAATTGAATCATGAATCATGAATTGAATCTTGAATCATGAATCATGAATTGAATCATGAATTGAATCATGAATCATAAATCATGAATCAAGAATCATGAATTGAATCATTA